>CAWVQG010000129.1:51848-102953 GCA_963932195.1 Empis livida
AATATTTTGGTTTCCTGTTTTTGTCCTTATTTTGCACCTAAATAACGGGAAATAATAAAAAAAGGTTATTTGAAATATTTTGGTTTTCTGTTTTTGTCCTTATTTTGCACCTAAATAACCGGAAAAAATAAATAAAGAGTTATCTGAAATATTTTGGTTTTCTGTTTTTGTCCTTATTTTGCACCCAAATAAAGGAAAAAATAAAAAAATTTTTTTTTTAAATTTTGGTTTTCTGTTTTTGTCCTTATATTGCACCTAAATTACGGGGGAAAAAAAAAAGTTATCTGAAATATTTTTGTTTTCTGTTTTTGTCCTTATTTTGCACCCAAATAACGGGAAAAAATAAAAAAAAGTTATTTGAAATATTTTTGTTTTCTGTTTTTGTCCTTATTTTGCACCTAAATAACGGGAAATAATAAAAAAAGGTTATTTGAAATATTTTGGTTTTCTGTTTTTGTCCTTATTTGGCACCCAAATAACGGGAAAAAAGAAAAAAAAGGTATCTGAAATATTTTGGTTTTCTTTTTTTTGTCCTTATTTTGCACCCAAATAACGGGAAAAAAAAAGTTATTTGAAATATTTTGGTTTTCTGTTTTTGTCCTTATTTTGCACCTAAATAACGGGAAATAATAAAAAAAAGTTATTTGAAATATTTTGGTTTTCTGTTTTTGTCCTTATTTTGCACCCAAATAACGGGAAAACAGAAAAAAAGGTATCTGAAATATTTTGGTTTTCTGTTTTTGTCTTTATTTTGCACCTAAATAACGGGAAAAAAGAAAAAAAGGTATCTGAAATATTTTGGTTTTCTGTTTTTGTCCTTATTTGGCACCTAAATAACGGGAAAAAAGAAAAAAAAGGGTATCTGAAATATTTTGGTTTTCTGTTTTTGTCCTTATTTTGCACCTAAATAACGGGAAAAAAGAAAAAAAAAGTTATCTGAAATATTTTGGTTTACTGTTTTTGTCCTTATTTTGTACCCAAATAACGGGAAAAAATAAAAAAAAAGTTATCTGAAATATTTTGGTTTTCTTTTTTGTCCTTATTTTGCACCTCAATAACGGAAAAAAATATAAAAAAAAGGTATTTGAAATATTTTGATTTTCTGTTTTTGTCCTTATTTTGCACCTAAATAACCGGAAAAAATAAATAAAAAGTTATCTGAAATATTTTGGTTTTCTGTTTTTGTCCTTATTTTGCACCCAAATAAAGGGAAAAAATAAAAAAAAAGTTATTTGAAATATTTTGGTTTTCTGTTTTTGTTCTTCTATTGCACCTAAATAACGGGAAAAAAGAAAAAAATGTTATCTGAAATATTTTTGTTTTCTGTTTTTGTCCTTATTTTGCACCCAAATAAAGGGAAAAAATAAAAAAAAGTTATTTGAAATATTTTGTTTTTCTGTTGTTGTCCTTATTTTGCACCTAAATAACGGGAAATAATAAAAAAAGGTTATTTGAAATATTTTGGTTTTCTGTTTTTGTCCTTATTTTGCACCCAA
The DNA here is from genome assembly GCA_963932195.1 of Empis livida. Taxonomy (NCBI): domain Eukaryota; kingdom Metazoa; phylum Arthropoda; class Insecta; order Diptera; family Empididae; genus Empis; species Empis livida. The sequence goes on from CAWVQG010000129.1 coordinate 53,345, forward strand.
ATAACGGGAAAAAATAAAAAAAAGTTACTTGAAATATTTTGGTTTTCTGTTTTTGTCCTTATTTTGCACGTAAATAACGAGAAAAAAGAAATAAAAATTAATTTGAAATATTTTGGTTTTCTGTTTTTGTCATTATTTTGCACCTCAATAACGCGAAAAAATAAAAAAAAAGTTATCTGAAATATTTTGGTTTTCTGTTTTTGTCCTTATTTTGCACCTAAATAACGGGAAAAAAGAAAAAAATGTTATCTGAAATATTTTTGTTTTCTGTTTTTGTCCTTATTTTGCACCCAAATAAAGGGAAAAAATAAAAAAAAGTTATTTGAAATATTTTGTTTTTCTGTTGTTGTCCTTATTTTGCACCCAAATAACGGAAAAAAAGAAAAAAAAGGTATCTGAAATATTTTGGTTTTCTGTTTTTGTCCTTATTTTGCACCCAAATAACGGGAAAAAATAAAAAAAAGTTACTTGAAATATTTTGGTTTTCTGTTTTTGTCCTTATTTTGCACGTAAATAACGGGAAAAAAGAAATAAAAATTAATTTGAAATATTTTGATTTTCTGTTTTTGTCCTTATTTTGCACCTCAATAACGCGAAAAAATAAAAAAAAAGTTATCTGAAATATTTTGGTTTTCTGTTTTTATCCTTATTTTGCACCTAAATAACGGGAAAAAAGAAAAAAAATTTATCTAAAAAATTTTGGTTTTCTGTTTTTGTCCTTATTTTGCACCCAAATAACGGGAAAAAATAAAAAAAAAGTTATTTGAAATATTTTGGTTTTCTGTTTTTCTCCTTATTTTGCACCTAAATAACGGGAAAAAAGAAAAAAAATGTTATCTGAAATATTTTGGTTTTCGGTTTTTGTCCTTATTTTGCACCCAAATAACGGGAAAAAAGAAAAAAAAGGTATCTGAAATATTTTTGTTTTCTGTTTTTGTCCTTATTTTGCACCCAAATAACGGGGAAAAAAAAAAAAGTTATCTGCAATATTTTGGTTTTCTGTTTTTGTCCTTATTTTGCACCCAAATAACGGGAAAAAAGAAAAAAAAGTTATCTGAAATATTTTGGTTTTCTGTTTTTGTCCTTATTTTGCACCCAAATAACGGGAAAAAAGAAAAAAAGAGTTATCTGAAATATTTCGGTTTTCTGTTTTTGTCCGTATTTTCCACTCAAATAACGGGAAAAAAGAAAAAAAGGTATCTGAAATATTTTGGTTTTCTGTTTTTGTCCTTATTTTGCACCAAAATAACGGGAAAAAATAAAAAAAAGTTATTTGAAATATTTTGGTTTTCTGTTTTTGTCCTTATTTTGCACCTAAATAACGGGAAAAAAGAAAAAAAAAGTTATTTGAAATATTTTGGTTTTCTGTTTTTGTCCTTATTTTGCACCCAAATAACGCAAAAAAGAAAAAAAAAGTTATTTGAAATATTTTGTTTTTCTGTTTTGTCCTTATTTTGCACCCAAATAACGGGAAAAAAAAAAGTTATCTGAAATATTTTGGTTTTCTGTTTTTGTCCTTATTTTGCACCTAAATAACGGGAAAAAAGAAAAAAAAGTTATCTGAAATATTTTGGTTTGCTGTTTTTGTCCTTATGTTGCACCCAAATAACGGGAAAAAATAAAAAACAAGTTATTTGAAATATTTTGGTTTTCTGTTTTTGTCCTTATTTTGCACCTAATAACGGGAAAAAAGAAAAAAAAGGTATTTGAAATATTATGGTTTTCTGTTTTTCTCCTTATTTTGCACCTAAATAACGGGAAAAAAGAAAAAAAAAGTTATCTGAAATATTTTGGTTTTCTGTTTTTGTCCTTATTTTGCACCCAAATAACGGGAAAAACAAAAAAAAGGTATCTGAAATATTTTGGTTTTCTGATTTTGTGTTTATTTTGCACCCAAATAACGGGAAAAAATAAAAACAAAGTTATTTGAAATATTTTGGTTTTCTGTTTTTGTCCTTATATTGCACCTAAATAACGGGAAAAAAGAAAAAAAAGTTATCTGAAATATTTTTGTTTTCTGTTTTTGTCCTTATTTTGCACCCAAATAACAGGAAAAAATAAAAAAAAGTTACTTGAAATATTTTGGTTTTCTGTTTTTGTCCTTATTTTGCGCCTAAATAACGGGAAAAAAGAAAAAAAAGTTATCTGAAATATTTTTGTTTTCTGCTTTTGTCCTTATTTTGCACCCAAATAACGCAAAAAAAGAAAAATAAGTTATTTGAAATATTTTGTTTTTCTGTTTTGTCCTTATTTTGCACCTAAATAACGGGAAAAAAGAAAAAAAAGTTATCTGAAATATTTTGGTTTGCTGTTTTTGTCCTTATTTTGCACCCAAATAACGGGAAAAAATAAAAAAAAAGTTATTTGAAATATGTTGGTTTTCTGTTTTTGTCCTTATTTTGCACCTAATAACGGGAAAAAAGAAAAAAAAGGTATCTGAAATAATTTGGTTTTCTGTTTTTCTCCTTATTTTGCACCTAAATAACGGGAAAAAAGAAAAAAAAAGTTATTTGAAATATTTTGGTTTTCTGTTTTTGTCCTTATTTTGCACCCAAATAACGGGAAAAAAGAAAAAAAAGGTATCTGAAATATTTTGGTTTTCTGTTTTTGTCCTTATTTTGCACTCAAATAACGGGAAAAAATAAAAACAAAGTTATTTGAAATATTTTGGTTTTCTGTTCTTGTCCTTATATTTGCACCCAAATAACGGGAGAAAAGAAAAGTTATTTGAAATATTTTGGTTTTCTGTTTTTGTCCTTATTTTGCACCCAAATAACGGGAGAAAAGAAAAAAAGGTATCTGAAATATTTTGGTTTTCTGTTTTTGTCCTTATTTTGCATCCAAATAACGGGAAAAAATAAAAAAAAGTTACTTGAAATATTTTGGTTTTCTATTTTTGTCCTTATTTTGCACCTAAATAACGGGAAAAAAGAAATAAAAATTAATTTGAAATATTTTGGTTTTCTGTTTTGTCCTTATTTTGCACCTCAATAACGCGAAAATATAAAAAAAGTTATTTGAAATATTTTGTACGGGAAAAAATAACGGGAAAACCCAAATAACGGGAAAAAAGAAAAAAAAAGTTATCTGAAATATTTTGGTTTTCTGTTTTTGTCCTTATTTTGCACCTAAATAACGGGAAAAGAGAAAAAAAATTTATCTGAAATATTTTGGTTTTCTGTTTTTGTCCTTATTTTGCACCCAAATAACGGGAAAAATTAAAAAAAAAGTTATTTGAAATATTTTGGTTTTCTGTTTTTGTCCTTATTTTGCACCTAAATAACGGGAAAAATGAAAAAAAAAGTTATCTGAAATATTTTGGTTTTCTGTTTTTGTCCTTATTTTGCACCTAAATAACGGGAAAAAAGAAAAAAAATTTATCTGAAATATTTTGGTTTTCTGTTTTTGTCCTTATTTTGCACCTAAATAACGGGAAAAAAGAAAAAAAAAGTTATCTGAAATATTTTGGTTTTCTGTTTTTGTCCTTATTTTGCACCTAAATAACGGGAAAAAAGAAAAAAAAGTTATCTGAAATATTTTGGTTTTCTGTTTTTGTCCTTATTTTGCACCTAAATAACGGGAAAAAAGAAAAAAAATTTATCTGAAATATTTTGGTTTTCTATTTTTGTCCTTATTTTACACCTAAATAACGGGAAAAAAGAAAAAAAAGTTTTTTGAAATATTTTGGTTTTCTGTTTTTGTCGTTATTTTGCACCCAAATAACGGGAAGAAAAAAAAAGTTATTTGAAATATTTTGGTTTCATGTTTTTGTCCTTATTTTGCACCTAAATAACGGGAAATAATAAAAAAAAGTTATTTGAAATATTTTGGTTTTCTGTTTTTGTCCTTATTTTGCACCCAAATAACGGGAAAAAAGAAAAAAAAGGTATCTGAAATATTTTGGTTTTCTGTTTTTGTCTTTATTTTGCACCATAATAACTAGAAAAAATAAAAAAGAAGTTGCTTGAAATATTTTGGTTTTCTGTTTTTGTCCTTATTTTGCACCTAAATAACGGGAAAAAAGAAAAAAAAAGTTATTTGAAATATTTTGGTTTTCTGTTTTTGTCCTTATTTTGCACCTAAATAACGGGAAAAAAGAAAAAAAGGTATCTGAAATATTTTGGTTTTCTGTTTTTGTCCTTATTTTGCACCTAAATAACGGGAAAAAAGAAAAAAAAAGTTATCTGAAATATTTTGGTTTTCTGTTTTTGTCCTTATTTTGTACCCAAGTAACGGAAAAAAATATAAAAAAAATGTATTTGAAATATTTTGGTTTTCTGTTTTTGTCCTTATTTTGCACCTAAATAACCGGAAAAAATAAATAAAGAGTTATCTGAAATATTTTGGTTTTCTGTTTTTGTCCTTATTTTGCACCCAAATAAAGGGAAAAAATAAAAAAAAAAATTTTTTAAATTTTGGTTTTCTGTTTTTGTCCTTATATTGCACCATAATAACGGGAAAAAAAAAGTTATCTGAAATATTTTTGTTTTCTGTTTTTGTCCTTATTGTGTACCCAAATAACGGGAAAAAATAAAAAAAAGTTATTTGAAATATTTTTGTTTTCTGTTTTTGTCCTTATTTTGCACCTAAATAACGGGAAATAATAAAAAAAGGTTATTTGTAATATTTTGGTTTTCTGTTTTTGTCCTTATTTTGCACCCAAATAACGGGAAAAAAAAAAGTTATTTGAAATATTTTGGTTTTCTTTTTTGTCCTTATTTTGCACCTAAATAACGGGAAATAATAAAAAAAAGTTATTTGAAGTATTTTGGTTTTCTGTTTTTGTCCTTATTTTGCACCCAAATAACGGGAAAAAATAAAAAAAAAGTTATTTGAAATATTTTGGTTTTCTGTTTTTGTCCTTATATTGCACTTAAATAACGGGAAAAAAGAAAAAAATTTTATCTGAAATATTTTTGTTTTCTGTTTTTGTCCTTATTTTGCACCCAAATAACGGGAAAAAATAAAAAAAAAGTTATTTGAAATATTTTGGTTTTCTGTTTTTGTCCTTATATTGCACTTAAATAACGGGAAAAAAGAAAAAAATGTTACTTGAAATATTTTGGTTTTCTGTTTTTGTCCTTATTTTGCACGTAAATAACGGGAAAAAAGAAATAAAAATTAATTTGAAATATTTTGGTTTTCTGTTTTTGTCCTTATTTTGCACCTAAATAACGGGAAAAAAGAAAAAAAGGTATCTGAAATATTTTTGTTTTCTGTTTTTGTCCTTATTTTGCACCCAAATAACGGGAAAAAATAAAAAAAAGTTATTTGAAATATTTTTGTTTTCTGTTTTTGTCCTTATTTTGCACCTAAATAACGGGAAATAATAAAAAAAGGTTATTTGTAATATTTTGGTTTTCTGTTTTTGTCCTTATTTTGCACCCAAATAACGGGAAAAAAAATGTTATTTGAAATATTTTGGTTTTCTTTTTTGTCCTTATTTTGCACCTAAATAACGGGAAATAATAAAAAAAAGTTATTTGAAGTATTTTGGTTTTCTGTTTTTGTCCTTATTTTGCACCCAAATAACGGGAAAAAATAAAAAAAAAGTTATCTGAAATATTTTGGTTTCCTGTTTTTGTCCTTATTTTGCACCTAAATAACGGGAAAAAAGAAAAAAAATTTATCTGAAATATTTTGGTTTTCTGTTTATGTCCTTATTTTGCACCCAAATAACGGGAAAAAATAAAAAAAAAGTTATTTGAAATATTTTGGTTTTCTGTTTTTGTCCTTATTTCGCACCTAAATAACGGGAAAAAAGAAAAAAAAGGTACCTGAAATATTGTCCTTATTTTGCACCCAAATAACGGGAAAAAAGAAAAAAAAAGTTATCTGAAATATTTTGGTTTTCTGTTTTTGTCCTTATTTTGCACCTAAATAACGGGAAAAAAGAAAAAAAATTTATCTGAAATATTTTGGTTTTCTGTTTTTGTCCTTATTTTGCTGCACCCAAATAACGGGAAAAAATAAAAAAAAAATTATTTGAAATATTTTGGTTTTCTGTTTTTGTCCTTATTTTGCACCTAAATAACGGGAAAAAAGAAAAAAAAAGTATCTGAATAATTTTGGTTTTCTGTTTTTGTCCTTATTTTGCACCTAAATAACGGGAAAAAAGAAAAAAAAGTTATCTGAAATATTTTGGTTTTCTGTTTTTGTCCTTATTTTGGACCCAAATAACGGGAAAAAATAAAACAAAAGTTATCTGAAATATTTTGGTTTTCGGTTTTTGTCCTTATTTTGCACCCAAATAACGGGAAAAAAGAGAAAAAAGGTATCTGTAATATTTTTGTTTTCTGTTTTTGTCCTTCTTTTGTACCCAAATAACGGGAAAAACGAAAAAAAAAGTTATCTGCAATATTTTGGTTTTCTGTTTTTGTCCTTATTTTGCACCCAAATAACGAGAAAAAAGAAAAAAAAGTTATCTGAAATATTTTGGTTTTCTGTTTTTGTCCTTATTTTGCACCCAAATAACGGGAAAAAAGAAAAAAAAGGTATCTGAAATATTTTGGTTTTCTGTTTTTGTCCTTCTTTTGCACCTAAATAACGGGAAAAAAGAAAAAAAAAGTTATTTGAAATATTTTGGTTTTCTGTTTTTGTCCTTATTTTGCACCCAAATAACGGGAAAAAAGAAAAAAAGGTTGAAATATTTTTGTTTTCTGTTTTTGTCCTTATTTTGCACCCAAATAACGGAAAAAAAGAAAAAAAAGGTATCTGAAATATTTTGGTTTTCTGTTTTTGTCCTTATTTTGCACCCAAATAACGGGAAAAAATAAAAAAAAGTTACTTGAAATATTTTGGTTTTCTGTTTTTGTCCTTATTTTGCACGTAAATAACGGGAAAAAAGAAATAAAAATTAATTTGAAATATTTTGGTTTTCTGTTTTTGTCATTATTTTGCACCTCAATAACGCGAAAAAATAAAAAAAAAGTTATCTGAAATATTTTGGTTTTCTGTTTTTGTCCTTATTTTGCACCTAAATAACGGGAAAAAAGAAAAAAAATTTATCTGAAATATTTTGGTTTTCTGTTTATGTCCTTATTTTGCACCCAAATAACGGGAAAAAATAAAAAAAAAGTTATTTGAAATATTTTGGTTTTCTGTTTTTGTCCTTATTTTGGACCCAAATAATGGGAAAAAATAAAAAAAAAAGTATCTGAAATATTGTCCTTATTTTGCACCCAAATAACGGGAAAAAAGAAAAAAAAAGTTATCTGAAATATTTTGGTTTTCTGTTTTTGTCCTTATTTTGCACCTAAATAACGTGAAAAAAGAAAAAAAATTTATCTGAAATATTTAGGTTTTCTGTTTTTGTCCATATTATACACCTAAATAACGGGAAAAAAGAAAAAAAAAGTATCTGAATAATTTTGGTTTTCTGTTTTTGTCCTTATTTTGCACCTAAATAACGGGAAAAAAGAAAAAGAAGTTATCTGAAATATTTTGGTTTTCTGTTTTTGTCCTTATTTTGGACCCAAATAATGGGAAAAAATAAAAAAAAAGTTATCTGAAATATTTTGGTTTTCGGTTTTTGTCCTTATTTTGCACCCAAATAATGGGAAAAAAGAAAAAAAAGGTATCTGAAATATTTTTGTTTTCTGTTTTTGTCCTTATTTTGTACCCAAATAACGGGAAAAACGAAAAAAAAAGTTATCTGCAATATTTTGGTTTTCGGTTTTTGTCCTTATTTTGCACCCAAATAACGGGAAAAAAGAAAAAAAAGGTATCTGAAATATTTTTGTTTTCTGTTTTTTCCGTATTTTGCACCCAAATAACGGGAAAAAAGAAAAAAAAGTTATCTGAAATATTTTGGTTTTCTGTTTTTGTCCTTATTTTGGACCCAAATAATGGGAAAAAATAAAAAAAAAGTTATCTGAAATATTTTGGTTTTCGGTTTTTGTCCTTATTTTGCACCCAAATAATGGGAAAAAAGAAAAAAAAAGGTATCTGAAATATTTTTGTTTTCTGTTTTTGTCCTTATTTTGTACCCAAATAACGGGAAAAACGAAAAAAAAAGTTATCTGCAATATTTTGGTTTTCGGTTTTTGTCCTTATTTTGCACCCAAATAACGGGAAAAAAGAAAAAAAAGGTATCTGAAATATTTTTGTTTTCTGTTTTTGTCCTTATTTTGTACCCAAATAACGGGAAAAACGAAAAAAAAAGTTATCTGCAATATTTTGGTTTTCTGTTTTTGTCCTTATTTTGCACCCAAATAACGAGAAAAAAGAAAAAAAAGTTATCTGAAATATTTTGGTTTTCTGTTTTTGTCCTTATTTTGCACCCAAATAACGGGAAAAAAGAAAAAAAAAGTTATCTGAAATATTTTGGTTTTCTGTTTTTGTCCTTATTTTGCACCTTACTAACGGGAAAAAAGAAAAAAAAGGTATCTGAAATATTGTCCTTATTTTGCACCCAAATAACGGGAAAAAAGAAAAAAAAAGTTATTTGAAATATTTTGGTTTTCTGTTTTTGTCCTTATTTTGCACCTAAATAACGTGAAAAAAGAAAAAAAATTTATCTGAAATATTTTGGTTTTCTGTTTTTGTCCTTATTTTGCACCCAAATAACGTGAAAAAATAAAAAAAAAATTATTTGAAATATTTTGGTTTTCTGTTTTTGTCCTTATTTTGCACCTAAATAACGGGAAAAAAGAAAAAAAAAGTATCTGAATAATTTTGGTTTTCTGTTTTTGGCCTTATTTTGCACCTAAATAATGGGAAAAAAGAAAAAAAAGGTATCTGAAATATTTTTGTTTTCTGTTTTTGTCCTTATTTTGTACCCAAATAATGGGAAAAACGAAAAAAAAAGTTATCTGCAATATTTTGGTTTTCTGTTTTTGTCCTTATTTTGCACCCAAATAACGAGAAAAAAGAAAAAAAAGTTATCTGAAATATTTTGGTTTTCTGTTTTTGTCCTTATTTTGCACCCAAATAACGGGAAAAAATAAAAAAAAGTTATTTGAAATATTTTGGTTTCCTGTTTTTGTCCTAATTTTGCACCTAAATAACGGGTAATAATAAAAAAAGGTTATTTGAAATATTTTGGTTTTCTGTTTTTGTCCTTATTTGGCACCCAAATAACGGAAAAAAAGAAAAAAAAGGTATCTGAAATATTTTGGTTTTCTGTTTTTGTCCTTATTTTGCACCCAAATAACGGGAAAAAAAAAAGTTATTTGAAATATTTTGGTTTCCTGTTTTTGTCCTTATTTTGCACCTAAATAACGGGAAATAATAAAGAAAAAGTTATTTGAAATATTTTGGTTTTCTGTTTTTGTCCTTATTTGGCACCCAAATAACGGAAAAAAAGAAAAAAAAGGTATCTGAAATATTGTGGTTTTTTGTTTTTGTCCTTATTTTGCACCCAAATAACGGGAAAAAATAAAAAAAAATTACTTGAAATATTTTGGTTTTCTGTTTTTGTCCTTATTTTGCACGTAAATAACGGGAAAAAAGAAATAAAAATTAATTTGAAATATTTTGGTTTTCTGTTTTTGTCATTATTTTGCACCTCAATAACGCGAAAAAATAAAAAAAAAGTTATCAGCAATATTTTGGTTTTCTGTTTTTGTTCTTATTTTGCACCTAAATAACGGGAAAAAAGAAAAAAAATTTATCTGAAATATTTTGGTTTTCGGTTTTTGTCCTTATTTTGCACCCAAATAACGGGAAAAAAGAAAAAAAAGGTATCTGAAATATTTTTGTTTTCTGTTTTTGTCCTTATTTTGTACCCAAATAATGGGAAAAACGAAAAAAAAAGTTATCTGCAATATTTTGGTTTTCTGTTTTTGTCCTTATTTTGCACCCAAATAACGAGAAAAAAGAAAAAAAAGTTATCTGAAATATTTTGGTTTTCTGTTTTTGTCCTTATTTTGCACCCAAATAACGGGAAAAAATAAAAAAAAGTTATTTGAAATATTTTGGTTTCCTGTTTTTGTCCTTATTTTGCACCTAAATAACGGGAAATAATAAAAAAAGGTTATTTGAAATATTTTGGTTTTCTGTTTTTGTCCTTATATTGCACCTAAATAACGGGAAAAAAGAAAAAAATGTTATCTGAAATATTTTTGTTTTCTGTTTTTGTCCTTATTTTGCACCCAAATAACGGGAAAAAATAAAAAAAAGTTATTTGAAATATTTTGGTTTCCTGTTTTTGTCCTTATTTTGCACCTAAATAACGGGAAATAATAAAAAAAGGTTATTTGAAATATTTTGGTTTTCTGTTTTTGTCCTTATTTGGCACCCAAATAACGGAAAAAAAGAAAAAAAAAGGTATCTGAAATATTTTGGTTTTCTGTTTTTGTCCTTATTTTGCACCCAAATAACGGGAAAAAATAAAAAAAAGTTACTTGAAATATTTTGGTTTTCTGTTTTTGTCCTTATTTTGCACGTAAATAACGGGAAAAAAGAAATAAAAATTAATTTGAAATATTTTGGTTTTCTGTTTTTGTCATTATTTTGCACCTCAATAACGCGAAAAAATAAAAAAAAAGTTATCTGAAATATTTTGGTTTTCTGTTTTTGTCCTTATTTTGCACCTAAATAACGGGAAAAAAGAAAAAAAATTTATCTGAAATATTTTGGTTTTCTGTTTATGTCCTTATTTTGCACCCAAATAACGAGAAAAAATAAAAAAAAAGTTATTTGAAATATTTTGGTTTTCTGTTTTTGTCCTTATTTTGCACCTAACTAACGGGAAAAAAGAAAAAAAAGGTATCTGAAATATTGTCCTTATTTTGCACCCAAATAACGGGAAAAAAGAATAAAAAAGTTATCTGAAATATTTTGGTTTTCTGTTTTTGTCCTTATTTTGCACCTAAATAACGTGAAAAAAGAAAAAAAATTTATCTGAAATATTTTGGTTTTCTGTTTTTGTCCTTATTTTGCACCCAAATAACGTGAAAAAATAAAAAAAAAATTATTTGAAATATTTTGGTTTTCTGTTTTTGTCCTTATTTTGCACCTAATTAACGGGAAAAAAGAAAAAAAAAGTATCTGAATAATTTTGGTTTTCTGTTTTTGTCCTTATTTTGCACCTAAATAACGGGAAAAAAGAAAAAAAATTTATATGAAATATTTTGGTTTTCTGTTTTTGTCCTTATTTTGCACCCAAATAACGGGAAAAAATAAAAAAAAAATTATTTGAAATATTTTTGTTTTCTGTTTTTTCCGTATTTTGCACCCAAATAACGGGAAAAAAGAAAAAAAAGTTATCTGAAATATTTTGGTTTTCTGTTTTTGTCCTTATTTTGGACCCAAATAATGGGAAAAAATAAAAAAAAAGTTATCTGAAATATTTTGGTTTGCGGCTTTTGTCCTTATTTTGCACCCAAATAATGGGAAAAAAGAAAAAAAAAGGTATCTGAAATATTTTTGTTTTCTGTTTTTGTCCTTATTTTGTACCCAAATAACGGGAAAAACGAAAAAAAAAGTTATCTGCAATATTTTGGTTTTCGGTTTTTGTCCTTATTTTGCACCCAAATAACGGGAAAAAAGAAAAAAAAGGTATCTGAAATATTTTTGTTTTCTGTTTTTGTCCTTATTTTGTACCCAAATAACGGGAAAAACGAAAAAAAAAGTTATCTGAAATATTTTGGTTTTCGGTTTTTGTCCTTATTTTGCACCCAAATAATGGGAAAAAAGAAAAAAAAAGGTATCTGAAATATTTTTGTTTTCTGTTTTTGTCCTTATTTTGTACCCAAATAACGGGAAAAACGAAAAAAAAAAGTTATCTGAAATATTTTGGTTTTCGGTTTTTGTCCTTATTTTGCACCCAAATAATGGGAAAAAAGAAAAAAAAAGGTATCTGAAATATTTTTGTTTTCTGTTTTTGTCCTTATTTTGTACCCAAATAACGGGAAAAACGAAAAAAAAAGTTATCTGAAATATTTTGGTTTTCTGTTTTTGTCCTTATTTTGCAACTAACTAACGGGAAAAAAGAAAAAAAAGGTATCTGAAATATTGTCCTTATTTTGCACCCAAATAACGGGAAAAAAGAAAAAAAAAGTTATCTGAAATATTTTGGTTTTCTGTTTTTGTCCTTATTTTGCACCTAAATAACGTGAAAAAAGAAAAAAAATTTATCTGAAATATTTTGGTTTTCTGTTTTTGTCCTTATTTTGCACCCAAATAACGTGAAAAAATAAAAAAAAAATTATTTGAAATATTTTGGTTTTCTGTTTTTGTCCTTATTTTGCACCTAAATAACGGGAAAAAAGAAAAAAAAAGTATCTGAATAATTTTGGTTTTCTGTTTTTGTCCTTATTTTGCACCTAAATAACGGGAAAAAAGAAAAAGAAGTTATCTGAAATATTTTGGTTTTCTGTTTTTGTCCTTATTTTGGACCCAAATAATGGGAAAAAATAAAAAAAAAGTTATCTGAAATATTTTGGTTTTCGGTTTTTGTCCTTATTTTGCACCCAAATAACGGGAAAAAAGAAAAAAAAGGTATCTGAAATATTTTTGTTTTCTGTTTTTGTCCTTATTTTGTACCCAAATAATGGGAAAAACGAAAAAAAAAGTTATCTGCAATATTTTGGTTTTCTGTTTTTGTCTTTATTTTGCACCCAAATAACGAGAAAAAAGAAAAAAAAGTTAACTGAAATATTTTGGTTTTCTGTTTTTGTCCTTATTTTGCACCCAAATAACGGGAAAAAAGAAAAAAAAAGTTATCTGAAATATTTTGGTTTTCTGTTTTTTCCGTATTTTGCACCCAAATAACGGGAAAAAAGAAAAAAAAGTTATTTGAAATATTTTGGTTTTCTGTTTTTTCCGTATTTTGCACCCAAATAACGGGAAAAAAGAAAAAAAAAGGTATTTGAAATATTTTGGTTTTCTGTTTTTGTCTTTATTTTACACCAAAATAACGGGAAAAAATAAAAAAAAAGTTACTTGAAATATTTTGGTTTTCTGTTTTTGTCCTTATTTTGCACCTAAATAACGGGAAAAAAGAAAAAAAAAAGTTATTTGAAATATTTTGGTTTTCTGTTTTTGTCCTTATTTTGCACCCAAATAACGCGAAAAAAGAAAAAAAAAGTTATTTGAAATATTTTGTTTTTCTGTTTTGTCCTTATTTTGCACCCAAATAACGGGAAAAAAGGAAAAAAAAGGTATCTGAAATATTTTGGTTTTCTGTTTTTGTACTTATTTTGGACCCAAATAATGGGAAAAAATAAAAAAAAAGTTATCTGAAATATTTTGGTTTTCGGTTTTTGTCCTTATTTTGCACCCAAATAATGGGAAAAAAGAAAAAAAAGGTATCTGAAATATTTTTGTTTTCTGTTTTTGTCCTTATTTTGTACCCAAATAACGGGAAAAACGAAAAATAAAGTTATCTGCAATATTTTGGTTTTCGGTTTTTGTCCTTATTTTGCACCCAAATAACGGGAAAAAAGAAAAAAAAGGTATCTGAAATATTTTTGTTTTCTGTTTTTGTCCTTATTTTGTACCCAAATAACGGGAAAAACGAAAAAAAAAGTTATCTGCAATATTTTGGTTTTCTGTTTTTGTCCTTATTTTGCACCCAAATAACGGGAAAAAAGAAAAAAAAAGTTATCTGAAATATTTTGGTTTTTTGTTTTTTCCGTATTTTGCACCCAAATAACGGGAAAAAAGAAAAAAAAGTTATTTGAAATATTTTGGTTTTCTGTTTTTTCCGTATTTTGCACCCAAATAACGGGAAAAAAGAAAAAAAAAGGTATCTGAAATATTTTGGTTTTCTGTTTTTGTCCTTATTTTACACCAAAATAACGGGAAAAAATAAAAAAAAAGTTACTTGAAATATTTTGGTTTTCTGTTTTTGTCCTTATTTTGCACCTAAATAACGGGAAAAAAGAAAAAAAAAAGTTATTTGAAATATTTTGGTTTTCTGTTTTTGTCCTTATTTTGCACCCAAATAACGCGAAAAAAGAAAAAAAAAGTTATTTGAAATATTTTGGTTTTCTGTTTTTGTCCTTATTTTGCACCTAAATAACGGGAAATAATAAAAAAAAGTTATTTGAAATATTTTGGTTTTCTGTTTTTATCCTTATTTTGCACCCAAATAACGGGAAAAAAGAAAAAAAAGGTATCTGAAATATTTTGGTTTTCTGTTTTTGTCTTTATTTTGCACCCAAATATTTTAAATAACTTTTTTTTTATTTTTTCCCGTTATTTGGGTGCAAAATAAGGACATAAACAGAAAACCAAAATATTTCAAATAACTTTTGTTTTATTTTTTCCCGTTATTTGGGTGCAAAATAAGGACAAAATCAGAAAACCAAAATATTTCAAATAACTTTTTTTTCTTTTTTCCCGTTATTTGGGTGCAAAATAAGGACAAAAACAGAAATATTTCAAATAACTTTTTTTTATTTTTTCCCGATATTTGGGTGCAATATAAGAACAAACACAGAAAACCAAAATATTTCAAATAACTTTTTTTTTCTTTTTTCCCGTTATTTGGGTGCAAAATAAGGACAAAAACAGAAAACCAAAATATTTCAAATAACTTTTTTTTTCTTTTTTCCCGTTATTTGGGTGCAAAATAAGGACAAAAACAGAAAACCAAAATATTTCAAATAATTTTTTTTTATTTTTTCCCGTTATTTGGGTGCAAAATAAGAACAAAAAGAGAAAACCAAAATATTTTAAATAACTTTTTTTTTATTTTTTCCCGTTATTTGGGTGCAAAATAAGGACAAAAACAGAAAACCGAAATATTTCAAATAACTTTTGTTTTATTTTTTCCCATTATTTGGGTGCAAAATAAGGACAAAATCAGAATACCAAAATATTTCATATAACTTTTTTTTTCTTTTTTCCCGTTATTTGGGTGCAAAATAAGGACAAAAACAGAAAAACGAAATATTTCAAATAACTTTTTTTTTCTTTTTTCCCGTTATTTGGGTGCAAAATAAGGACAAAAACAGAAAACCGAAATATTTCAAATAATTTTTTTTTTATTTTTTCCCGTTATTTGGGTGCAAAATAAGGACAAAAATAGAAAACCAAAATATTTCAAATAACTTTTTTTTTATTTTTTCCCGTTATTTGGGTGCAAAATAAGGACAAAAACAGACAAACGAAATATTTCAAAAAAAAATTTTTTATTTTTTCCCGTTATTTGGGTGCAAAATAAGGACAAAAACCGAAAACCAAAATATTTCAAATAACTTTTTTTTTATTTTTTCCCGTTATTTGGGTGCAAAATAAGGACAAAAACAGAAAACCAAAATATTTCAAATAACTTTTTTTTTATTTTTTCCCGTTATTTGGGTGCAAAATAAGGACAAAAACAGAAAACCAAAATATTTCAAAAAACTTTTTTTTTCTGTTTTCCCGTTATTTGGGTGCAAAATAAGGACAAAAACAGACAACCGAAATATTTAAAAAAATTTTTTTTTATTTTTTCCCGTTATTTGGGTGCAAAATAAGGACAAAAACAGAAAACCAAAATATTTCAAATAACTTTTTTTTTATTTTTTCCCGTTATTTGGGTGCAAAATAAGGACAAAAACAGAAAACCAAAATATTTCAAATAACTTTTTTTTTTCTTTCTTCCCGTTATTTGGGTGCAAAATAAGGACAAAAACAGAAAACCAAAATATTTCAAATAACTTTTTTTTTCTTTTTTCTCGTTTATTGGGTCAAAATAAGGACAAAAACAGAAAACCAAAATATTTAAAATAACTTTTTTTTTCTTTTTTCCCGTTATTTGGGTGCAAAATAAGGACAAAAACAGAAAACCAAAATATTTCAAATAACTTTTTTTTTCTTTTTTCCCGTTATTTGGGTGCAAAATAAGGACAAAAACAGAAAACCAAAATATTTCAAATAACTTTTTTTTTCTTTTTTCCCGTTATTTGGGTGCAAAATAGGGACAAAATCAGAAAACCGAAATATTTCAAATAACTTTTTTTTTATTTTGTCCCGTTATTTGGGTGCAAAATAAGAACAAAAACACAAAACCAAAATATTTCAAATAACTTTTTTTTTCTTTTTTCTCGTTTATTGGGTCAAAATAAGGACAAAAACAGAAAACCAAAATATTTCAAATAACTTTTTTTTTCTTTTTTCCCGTTATTTGGGTGCAAAATAAGGACAAAAACAGAAAACCAAAATATTTCAAATAACTTTTTTTTTCTTTTTTCCCGTTATTTGGGTGCAAAATAAGGACAAAAACAGAAAACCAAAATATTTCAAATAACTTTTTTTTTCTTTTTTCCCGTTATTTGGGTGCAAAATAGGGACAAAAACAGAAAACCAAAATATTTCAAATAACTTTTTTTTTTTTTCCCCCGTTATTTGGGTGCAAAATAAGGACAAAAATAGAAAACCAAAATATTTCAAATAAATTTTTATTTATTTTTTCCCATTATTTAGGTGCAAAATAAGGACAAAAACAGAAAAACAAAATATTTCAAATGACTTTTGTTTTCTTTTTTCCCGTTATTTAAGTGCAAAATAAGGACAAAAACAGAAACCGAAATATTTCAAATAACTTTTTTTTTCTTTTTTCCCGTTATTTGGGTGCAAAATAAGGACAAAACAGAAAACCATAATATTTCAAATAACTTTTTTTTTCTTTTTTCCCGTTATTTGGGTGCAAAATAACGACAAAAACAGAAAACCGAAATATTTCAAATAACTTTTTTTTTCCCCGTTATTTGGGTGCAAAATAAGGACAAAAACAGAAAACCAAAATATTTCAAATAACTTTTTTTTAATTTTTGCCCGTTATTTGGGTGCAAAATAAAGACAAAAACAGACAACCGAAATATTTCAAAAAAAATTTTTTTATTTTTTCCCGTTATTTGGGTGCAAAATAAGGACAAAAACAGAAAACCAAAATATTTCAAATTACCTTTTTTTCTTTGTTCCCGTTATTTGAGTGCAAAATAAGTACAAAAACCGAAAACCGAAATATTTTTAATAACTTTTTTTTTTCCCGTTATTTGGGTGCAAAATAAGGACAAAAACAGAAAACCAAAATATTTCAAATAACTTTTTTTTTTCCGCGTTATTTGGGTGCAAAATAAGGACAAAAACAGAAAACCGAAATATTTCAAATAACTTTTTTTTTATTTTTTCCCGTTATTTGGGTGCAAAATAAGGACAAAAATAGAAAACCAAAATATTTCAAATAACTTTTTTTTTATTTTTTCCCGTTATTTGGGTGCAAAATAAGGACAAAAACGGAAAACCGAAATATTTCAAATAACTTTTTATATATTTCAAATAAGGACAAAAACAGAAAACCGAAATATTTCAAATAACTTTTTTTTTATTTTTTCCCGCAAATAACTTTTTTTTTATTTTTTCCCGTTATTTGGGTGCAAAATAAGGACAAAAACAGAAACCAAAATATTTCAAATAACTTTTTTTTTCTTTTTTCCCGTTATTTGGGTGCAAAATAAGAACAAAAACAGAAAACCGAAATATTTCAATTAACTTTTTATATATTTCAAATAAGGACAAAAACAGAAAACCGAAATATTTCAAATAACTTTTTTTTATTTTTTCCCGTTATTTGGGTGCAAAATAAGAACATAAACAGAAAACGAAATATTTCAAATAACTTTTGTTTTATTTTTTCCCGTTATTTGGGTGCAAAATAAGGACAAAATCAGAAACCAAAATATTTCAAATAACTTTTTTTTTCTTTTTTCCCGTTATTTGGGTGCAAAATAAGGACAAAAACAGAAAACCAAAATATTTCAAATAACTTTTTTTTTCTTTTTTCCCGTTATTTGGGTGCAAAATAAGGACAAAAACAGAAAACCAAAATATTTCAAATAACTTTTTTTTTCTTTTTTCCCGTTATTTGGGTGCAAAATAAGGACAAAAACAGAAAACCAAAATATTTCAAATAATTTTTTTTTATTTTTTCCCGTTATTTGGGTGCAAAATAAGAACAAAAAGAGAAAACCAAAATATTTTAAATAACTTTTTTTTTATTTTTTCCCGTTATTTGGGTGCAAAATAAGGACAAAAACAGAAAACCGAAATATTTCAAATAACTTTTGTTTTATTTTTTCCCGTTATTTGGGTGCAAAATAAGGACAAAATCAGAAAACCAAAATATTTCATATAACTTTTTTTTTCTTTTTTCCTGTTATTTGGGTGCAAAATAAGGACAAAAACAGAAAAACGAAATATTTCAAATAACTTTTTTTTTTCTTTTTTCCCGTTAGTTGGGTGCAAAATAAGGACAAAAACAGAAAACCGAAATATTTCAAATAATTTTTTTTTTATTTTTTCCCGTTATTTGGGTGCAAAATAAGGACAAAAATAGAAAACCAAAATATTTCAAATAAATTTTTTTTTAATTTTTCCCGTTATTTGGGTGCAAAATAAGGACAAAAACAGACAAACGAAATATTTCAAAAAAAAATTTTTATTTTTTCCCGTTATTTGGGTGCAAAATAAGGACAAAAACAGAAAACCAAAATATTTCAAATAACTTTTTTTTTATTTTTTCCCGTTATTTGGGTGCAAAATAAGGACAAAAACAGAAAACCAAAATATTTCAAAAAACTTTTTTTTCTGTTTTCCCGTTATTTGGGTGCAAAATAAGGACAAAAACAGACAACCGAAATATTTAAAAAAAAATTTTTTATTTTTTCCGTTATTTGGGTGCAAAATAAGGACAAAAACAGAAAACCAAAATATTTCAAATAACTTTTTTTTTATTTTTTCCCGTTATTTGGGTGCAAAATAAGGACAAAAACAGAAAACCAAAATATTTCAAATAACTTTTTTTTTTCTTTTTTCCCGTTATTTGGTTGCAAAATAAGGACAAAAACAGAAAACCGAAATATTTCAAATAACTTTTTATATATTTCAAATAAGGACAAAAACAGAAAACCGAAATATTTCAAATAACTTTTTTTTTATTTTTTCCCGTTATTTGGGTGCAAAATAAGAACATAAACAGAAAACCGAAATATTTCAAATAACTTTTGTTTTATTTTTTCCCGTTATTTGGGTGCAAAATAAGGACAAAATCAGAAAACCAAAATATTTCAAATAACTTTTTTTTCTTTTTTCCCGTTATTTGGGTGCAAAATAAGGACAAAAACAGAAAACATTTCAAATAACTTTTTTTTATTTTTTCCCGATATTTGGGTGCAAAATAAGGACAAAAACAGAAAAACGAAATATTTCAAATAACTTTTTTTTTCTTTTTTCCCGTTATTTGGGTGCAAAATAAGGACAAAAACAGAAAACCGAAATATTTTAAATAACTTTTTTTTTATTTTTTCCCGTTATTTGGGTGCAAAATAAGGACAAAAACACAAAACCGAAATATTTCAAATAACTTTTGTTTTATTTTTTCCCGTTTTTTGGGTGCAAAATAAGGACAAAAGCAGAAAACCAAAATATTTCATATAACTTTTTTTTTCTTTTTTCCCGTTATTTGGGTGCAAAATAAGGACAAAAACAGAAAAACGAAATATTTCAAATAACTTTTTTTTTCTTTTTTCCCGTTATTTGGGTGCAAAATAAGGACAAAAACAGAAAACCGAAATATTTTAAATAACTTTTTTTTTATTTTTTCCCGTTATTTGGGTGCAAAATAAGGACATAAACAGAAAACCGAAATATTTCAAATAACTTTTGTTTTATTTTTCCCGTTATTTGGGTGCAAAATAAGGACAAAAACAGAAAACCAAAATATTTCAAATAACTTTTTTTTTCTTTTTTCCCGTTATTTGGGTGCAAATAAGGACAAAAACAGAAAACCAAAATATTTCAAATAACTTTTTTTTTCTTTTTTCCCGTTATTTGGTGCAAAATAAGGACAAAAACAGAAAACCAAAATATTTTAAATAATTTTTTTTTATTTTTTCCCGTTATTTGGGTGCAAAATAAGAACAAAAAGAGAAAACCAAAATATTTTAAATAACTTTTTTTTTATTTTTTCCCGTTATTTGGGTGCAAAATAAGGACAAAAAACACAAAACCGAAATATTTCAAATAACTTTTGTTTTATTTTTTCCCGTTTTTTGGGTGCAAAATAAGGACAAAAGCAGAAAACCAAAATATTTCATATAACTTTTTTTTTCTTTTTTCCCGTTATTTGGGTGCAAAATAAGGACAAAAACAGAAAAACGAAATATTTCAAATAACTTTTTTTTTCTTTTTTCCCGTTATTTGGGTGCAAAATAAGGACAAAAACAGAAAACCGAAATATTTTAAATAACTTTTTTTTTATTTTTTCCGTTATTTGGGTGCAAAATAAGGACATAAACAGAAAACCGAAATATTTCAAATAACTTTTGTTTTATTTTTTCCCGTTATTTGGGTGCAAAATAAGGACAAAATCAGAAAACCAAAATATTTCAAATAACTTTTTTTTCTTTTTTCCCGTTATTTGGGTGCAAAATAAGGACAAAAACAGAAACATTTCAAATAACTTTTTTTTATTTTTTCCCGATATTTGGGTGCAAAATAAGGACAAAAACAGAAAAACGAAATATTTCAAATAACTTTTTTTTTCTTTTTTCCCGTTATTTGGGTGCAAAATAAGGACAAAAACAGAAAACCGAAATATTTTAAATAACTTTTTTTTTATTTTTTCCCGTTATTTGGGTGCAAAATAAGGACAAAAACACAAAACCGGAATATTTCAAATAACTTTTGTTTTATTTTTTTCCCGTTTTTTGGGTGCAAAATAAGGACAAAAGCAGAAAACCAAAATATTTCATATAACTTTTTTTTTCTTTTTTCCCGTTATTTGGGTGCAAAATAAGGACAAAAACAGAAAAACGAAATATTTCAAATAACTTTTTTTTTCTTTTTTCCCGTTATTTGGGTGCAAAATAAGGACAAAAACAGAAAACCGAAATATTTTAAATAACTTTTTTTTTATTTTTTCCCGTTATTTGGGTGCAAAATAAGGACATAAACAGAAAACCGAAATATTTCAAATAACTTTTGTTTTATTTTTTCCCGTTATTTGGGTGCAAAATAAGGACAAAAACAGAAAACCAAAATATTTCAAATAACTTTTTTTTTCTTTTTTCCCGTTATTTGGGTGCAAAATAAGGACAAAAACAGAAAACCAAAATATTTCAAATAACTTTTTTTTTCTTTTTTCCCGTTATTTGGGTGCAAAATAAGGACAAAAACAGAAAACCAAAATATTTTAAATAATTTTTTTTTATTTTTTCCCGTTATTTGGGTGCAAAATAAGAACAAAAAGAGAAAACCAAAATATTTTAAATAACTTTTTTTTTATTTTTTCCGTTATTTGGGTGCAAAATAAGGACAAAAACAGAAAACCGAAATATTTCAAATAACTTTTGTTTTATTTTTTCCCGTTATTTGGGTGCAAAATAAGGACAAAATCAGAAAACCAAAATATTTCATATAACTTTTTTTTCTTTTTTCCTGTTATTTGGGTGCAAAATAAGGACAAAAACAGAAAAACGAAATATTTTAAATAACTTTTTTTTTCTTTTTTCCCGTTATTTGGGTGCAAAATAAGGACAAAAACAGAAAACCGAAATATTCAAATAATTTTTTTTTATTTTTTCCCGTTATTTGGGTGCAAAATAAGGACAAAAATAGAAAACCAAAATATTTCAAATAACTTTTTTTTTATTTTTTCCCGTTATTTGGGTGCAAAATAAGGACAAAAACAGACAAACGAAATATTTCAAAAAAAATTTTTTTTTTTTCCCGTTATTTGGGTGCAAAATAAGGACAAAAACTGAAACCAAAATATTTCAAATAACTTTTTTTTTATTTTTTCCCGTTATTTGGGTGCAAAATAAGGACAAAAACAGAAAACCAAAATATTTCAAATAACTTTTTTTTTATTTTTTCCCGTTATTTGGGTGCAAAATAAGGACAAAAACAGAAAACCAAAATATTTCAAAAAACTTTTTTTTTCTGTTTTCCCGTTATTTGGGTGCAAAATAAGGACAAAAACAGACAACCGAAATATTTAAAAAAAAAATTTTTATTTTTTCCCGTTATTTGGGTGCAAAATAAGGACCAAAACAGAAAACCAAAATATTTCAAATAACTTTTCTTTTATTTTTTCCCGTTATTTGGGTGCGAAATAAGGACAAAACAGAAAACCAAAATATTTCAAATAACTTTTTTTTTTCTTTTTTCCCGTTATTTGGGTGCAAAATAAGGACAAAAACAGAAAACCGAAATATTTCAAATAACTTTTTATATATTTCAAATAAGGACAAAAACAGAAAACCGAAATATTTCAAATAACTTTTTTTTTATTTTTTCCCGTTATTTGGGTGCAAAATAAGGACAAAAACAGAAAACCAAAATATTTCAAATAACTTTTTTTTTCTTTTTTCCAGTTATTTGGGTGCAAAATAAGGACAAAAACAGAAAACCGAAATATTTCAAATAACTTTTTTTTATTTTTTCCCGTTATTTGGGTGCAAAATAAGGACATAAACAGAAAACCAAAATATTTCAAATAACTTTTTTTTTCTTTTTTCCCGTTATTTGGGTGCAAAATAAGGACAAAAACAGAAAATCAAAATATTTCAAATAATTTTTTTTTTATTTTTTCCCGTTATTTGGGTGCAAAATAAGAACAAAAACAGAAAACCAAAATATTTTAAATAACTTTTTTTTTATTTTTTCCCGTTATTTGGGTGCAAAATAAGGACATAAACAGAAAACCGAAATATTTCAAATAACTTTTGTTTTATTTTTTCCCGTTATTTGGGTGCAAAATAAGGACAAAATCAGAAAACCAAAATATTTCAAATAACTTTTTTTTTCTTTTTTCCCGTTATTTGGGTGCAAAATAAGGACAAAAACAGAAAACCAAAATATTTCAAATAACTTTTTTTTTCTTTTTTCCCGTTATTTGGGTGCAAAATAAGGACAAAAACAGAAAACCAAAATATTTCAAATAACTTTTTTTTTCTTTTTTCCCGTTATTTGGGTGCAAAATAAGGACAAAAACAGAAAACCAAAATATTTCAAATAATTTTTTTTTTATTTTTTCCCGTTATTTGGGTGCAAAATAAGAACAAAAAGAGAAAACCAAAATATTTTAAATAACTTTTTTTTTATTTTTTCCCGTTATTTGGGTGCAAAATAAGGACAAAAACACAAAACCGAAATATTTCAAATAACTTTTGTTTTATTTTTTCCCGTTTTTTGGGTGCAAAATAAGGACAAAAGCAGAAAACCAAAATATTTCATATAACTTTTTTTTTCTTTTTTCCCGTTATTTGGGTGCAAAATAAGGACAAAAACAGAAACATTTCAAATAACTTTTTTTTATTTTTTCCCGATATTTGGGTGCAAAATAAGGACAAAAACAGAAAACCAAAATATTTCAAATAACTTTTTTTTTATTTTTTCCCGTTATTTGGGTGCAAAATAAGGACAAAAATAGACAACCGAAATATTTCAAAAAAAATTTTTTTATTTTTTCCCGTTATTTGGGTGCAAAATAAGGACAAAAACCGAAAACCAAAATATTTCAAATAACTTTTTTTTTATTTTTTCCCGTTATTTGGGTGCAAAATAAGGACAAAAACAGAAAACCAAAATATTTCAAATAACTTTTTTTTTCTGTTTTCCCGTTATTTGGGTGCAAAATAAGGACAAAAACAGAAAACCGAAATATTTCAAATAACTTTTTTTTTATTTTTTCCCGTTATTTGGGTGCAAAATAAGAACAAAAACAGAAAACCAAAATATTTTAAATAATTTTTTTTTATTTTTTCCCGTTATTTGGGTGCAAAATAAGGACATAAACAGAAAACCAAAATATTTCAAATAACTTTTGTTTTATTTTTTCCCGTTATTTGGGTGCAAAATAAGGACAAAATCAGAAAACCAAAATATTTCAAATAACTTTTTTTTCTTTTTTCCCGTTATTTGGGTGCAAAATAAGGACAAAAACAGAAAACCAAAATATTTCAAATAATTTTTTTTTATTTTTTCCCGTTATTTGGGTGCAAAATAAGAACAAAAAGAGAAAACCAAAATATTTTAAATAACTTTTTTTTTATTTTTTCCCGTTATTTGGGTGCAAAATAAGGACAAAAACAGAAAACCGAAATATTTCAAATAACTTTTGTTTTATTTTTTCCCGTTATTTGGGTGCAAAATAAGGACAAAATCAGAATACCAAAATATTTCATATAACTTTTTTTTTCTTTTTTCCCGTTATTTGGGTGCAAAATAAGGACAAAAACAGAAAAACGAAATAATTCAAATAACTTTTTTTTTCTTTTTTCCCGTTATTTGGGTGCAAAATAAGGACATAAACAGAAAACCGAAATATTTCAAATAATTTTTTTTTTATTTTTTCCCGTTATTTGGGTGCAAAATAAGGACAAAAATAGAAAACCAAAATATTTCAAATAACTTTTTTTTTATTTTTTCCCGTTATTTGGGTGCAAAATAAGGACAAAAACAGACAAACGAAATATTTCAAAAAAAAATTTTTTATTTTTTCCCGTTATTTGGGTGCAAAATAAGGACAAAAACAGAAAACCAAAATATTTCAAATAACTTTTTTTTTATTTTTTCCCGTTATTTGGGTGCAAAATAAGGACAAAAACAGAAAACCAAAATATTTCAAATAACTTTTTTTTTTATTCTTTCCCGTTATTTGGGTGCAAAATAAGGACAAAAACAGAAAACCAAAATATTTCAAAAAACTTTTTTTTCTGTTTTCCCGTTATTTGGGTGCAAAATAAGGACAAAAACAGACAACCGAAATATTTAAAAAAAAAATTTTTTATTTTTTCCCGTTATTTGGGTGCAAAATAAGGACAAAAACAGAAAACCAAAATATTTCAAATAACTTTTTTTTTATTTTTTCCCGTTATTTGGGTGCAAAATAAGGACAAAAACAGAAAACCAAAATATTTCAAATAACTTTTTTTTTCTTTTTTCCAGTTATTTGGGTGCAAAATAAGGACAAAAACAGAAAACCGAAATATTTCAAATAACTTTTTTTTATTTTTTCCCGTTATTTGGGTGCAAAATAAGGACATAAACAGAAAACCAAAATATTTCAAATAACTTTTTTTTTCTTTTTTCCCGTTATTTGGGTGCAAAATAAGGACAAAAACAGAAAACCAAAATATTTCAAATAATTTTTTTTTTATTTTTCCCGTTATTTGGGTGCAAAATAAGAACAAAAACAGAAAACCAAAATATTTTAAATAACTTTTTTTTTATTTTTTCCCGTTATTTGGGTGCAAAATAAGGACATAAACAGAAAACCGAAATATTTCAAATAACTTTTGTTTTATTTTTTCCCGTTATTTGGGTGCAAAATAAGGACAAAAACAGAAAACCAAAATATTTCAAATAACTTTTTTTTTCTTTTTTCCCGTTATTTGGGTGCAAAATAAGGACAAAAACAGAAAACCAAAATATTTCAAATAACTTTTTTTTTCTTTTTTCCCGTTATTTGGGTGCAAAATAAGGACAAAAACAGAAAACCAAAATATTTCAAATAACTTTTTTTTTCTTTTTTCCCGTTATTTGGGTGCAAAATAAGGACAAAAACAGAAAACCAAAATATTTCAAATAATTTTTTTTTTATTTTTTCCCGTTATTTGGGTGCAAAATAAGAACAAAAAGAGAAAACCAAAATATTTTAAATAACTTTTTTTTTATTTTTTCCCGTTATTTGGGTGCAAAATAAGGACAAAAACAGAAAACCGAAATATTTCAAATAACTTTTGTTTTATTTTTTCCCGTTATTTGGGTGCAAAATAAGGACAAAATCAGAAAACCAAAATATTTCATATAACTTTTTTTTTCTTTTTTCCCGTTATTTGGGTGCAAAATAAGGACAAAAACAGAAAAACGAAATATTTCAAATAACTTTTTTTTTCTTTTTTCCCGTTATTTGGGTGCAAAATAAGGACAAAAACAGAAAACCGAAATATTTCAAATAACTTTTTTTTATTTTTTCCCGTTATTTGGGTGCAAAATAAGGACAAAAATAGAAAACCAAAATATTTCAAATAACTTTTTTTTTATTTTTTCCCGTTATTTGGGTGCAAAATAAGGACAAAAATAGACAACCGAAATATTTCAAAAAAATTTTTTTTATTTTTTCCCGTTATTTGGGTGCAAAATAAGGACAAAAACCGAAAACCAAAATATTTCAAATAACTTTTTTTTTATTTTTTCCCGTGATTTGGGTGCAAAATAAGGACAAAAACAGAAAACCAAAATATTTCAAATAACTTTTTCTTTCTGTTTTCCCGTTATTTGGGTGCAAAATAAGGACAAAAACAGAAAACCGAAATATTTCAAATAACTTTTTATATATTTCAAATAAGGACAAAAACAGAAAACCGAAATATTTCAAATAAGTTTTTTTTTCTTTTTTCCCGTTATTTGGGTGCAAAATAAGGACAAAAACAGACAACCAAAATATTTCAAATAACTTTTTTTTATTTTTTCCCGTTATTTGGGTGCAAAATAAGGACAAAAACAGAAAACCAAAATATTTCAAATAACTTTTTTTTTATTTTTTCCCGTTATTTGGGTGAAAAATAAGGACAAAAACAGAAAACCAAAATATTTCAAATTACCTTTTTTTTTCTTTTTTCCCGTTATTTGGGTGCAAAATAAGGACAAAAACAGAAAACCAAAATATTTGAAATTAACTTTTTTTTCTTTTTTCCCGTTATTTGGGTGCAAAATAAGGACAAAAACAGAAAACCAAAATATTTCAAATAACTTTTTTTTTCTTTTTTCCCTTTATTTGGGTGCAAACTAAGGACAAAAACAGAAAACCGAAATATTTCAAATAATTTTTTTTTTATTTTTTCCCGTTATTTGGGTGCAAAATAAGGACAAAAACAGAAAACCAAAATATTACAAATAACTTTTTTTTTCCTTTTTTCCGGTATTTGGGTGCAAAATAAGGACAAATAAGGACAAAAACAGAAAACCAAAATATTTCAAATTTTTTTTTTTTTTCCCGTTATTTGGGTGCAAAATAAGGACAAAACAGAAAACCGATATATTTCAAATAACTTTTTTTTTCTTTTCTCCCGATATTTGGGTGCAAAATAAGGACAAAAACAGAAAACCAAAATATTTCAAATTTTTTTTTTTTTTTTCACGTTATTTGGGTGCAAAATAAGGACAAAAACAGAAATCCAAAATATTTCAAATAACTTTTTTTTCTTTTTTTCCCGTTATTTGGGTGCAAAATAAGGACAAAAACAGAAAACCAAAATATTTCAAATACCTTTTTTTTTCTTTTTTTCCGTTATTTGGGTGCAAAATCAGGACAAAAACAGAAAACCAAAATATTTCAAAAACCTATTTTTTTCTTTTTTCCCGTTATTTGGGTGCAAAATAAGGACAAAAACCGAAAACCAAAATATTTCAAATAACTTTTTTTTCCCCCGTTATTTGGGTGCAAAATAAGGACAAAAACAGAAAACCAAAATATTTCAAATAATTTTTTTTTTCTTTTTTCCCGTTATTTGGGTGCAAAATAAGGACAAAAACCGAAAACCAAAATATTTCAAATAACTTTTTTTTTCCCCGTTATTTGGGTGCAAAATACGGACAAAAACAGAAAACCAAAATATTTCAAATAACTTTTTTTTTCTTTTTTCCCGTTATTTGGGTGCAAAATAAGGACATAAACAGAAAACCAAAATATTTCAAATAACTTTTTTTTTCTTTTTTCCCGTTATTTGGGTGCAAAATCAGGACAAAAACAGAAAACCAAAATATTTCAAAAACTTATTTTTTTCTTTTTCCCCGTTATTTGGGTGCAAAATAAGGACAAAAACAGAAACAATTCAAATAACTTTTTTTTATTTTTTCCCGATATTTGGGTGCAAAATGAGGACAAAAACAGAAAACCAAAATATTTCAAATAACTTTTTTTTTCTTTTTTCCCGTTATTTGGGTGCAAAATAAGGACAAAAACAGAAATCCAAAATATTTCAAATAACTTTTTTTTCTTTTTTCCCGTTATTTGGGTGCAAAATAAGGACAAAAACAGAAAACCGAAATATTTCAAATAACTTTTTTTTTTTCCCCCGTTATTTGGGTGCAAAATAAGGACAAAAACAGAAAACCAAAATATTTCAAATAACTTTTTTTTTCTTTTTTCCCGTTATTGAGGTGCAAAATAAGGACAAAAACAGAAAACCAAAATATTTCAAATAAATTTTTATTTATTTTTTCCGGTATTTGGGTGCAAAATAAGGACAAAAACCGAAAACCAAAATATTTCAAATAACTTTTTTTTCTTTTTTCCCGTTATTGGGGTGCAAAATAAGGACAAAAACAGAAAACCAAAATATTTCAAATAACTTTTTTTTTCTTTTTTCCCGTTATTTGGGTGCAAAATAAGGACAAAAACAGAAAACCAAAATATTTAAATTAACTTTTTTTTTCTTTTTTCCCGTTATTTGGGTGCAAAATCAGGACAAAAACAGAAACCAAAATATTTCAAATAACTATTTTTTTCTTTTTTCCCGTTATTTGGCTGCAAAATAAGGACAAATAAGGACAAAACCAGGAAACCAAAATATTTCAAATAACTTTTTTTTTCTTTTTTCCCGTTATTTGGGTGCAAAATAAGGACAAAAACAGAAAACCAAAATATTTCAAATAACTTTTTTTTTTTTTTTTTTCCCGTTATTTGGGTGCAAAATAAGGACAAAAACAGAAAACCGAAATATTTCAAATAACTTTTTTTTTTCTTTTTTCCCGTTATTTGGGTGTAAAATAAGGACAAAAACAGAAAACCGAAATATTTCAAATAACTTTTTTTTTATTTTTTCCCGTTATTTGGGTGCAAAATAAGGACAAAAATAGAAAACCAAAATATTTCAAATAACTTTTTTTTTATTTTTTCCCGTTATTTGGGTGCAAAATAAGGACAAAAACAGAAAACCAAAATATTTCAAATAACTTTTTTTTTCCCCGTTATTTGGGTGCAAAATAAGGACAAAAACAGAAAACCAAAATATTTCAAATAACTTTTTTTTTCTTTTTTCACGTTATTTGGGTGCAAAATAAGGACAAAAACAGAAATCCAAAATATTTCAAATAACTTTTTTTTCCTTTTTTCCCGTTATTTGGGTGCAAAATAAGAAGAAAAACAGAAAACCAAAATATTTCAAATAACTTTTTTTTTATTTTTTCCCGTTATTTGGGTGCAAAATAAGGACAAAAACAGAAAACCAAAATATTTCAAATAACTTTTTTTTTCTTTTTTCCCGTTATTTGGGTGCAAAATCAGGACAAAAACAGAAAACCAAAATATTTCAAAAACCTATTTTTTTCTTTTTTCCCGTTATTTGGGTG
Source organism: Empis livida (assembly GCA_963932195.1). Classification (NCBI taxonomy): domain Eukaryota; kingdom Metazoa; phylum Arthropoda; class Insecta; order Diptera; family Empididae; genus Empis; species Empis livida. The sequence continues at coordinate 82,637 of CAWVQG010000129.1, forward strand.
CAAAATAAGGACAAAAACAGAAACATTTCAAATAACTTTTTTTTATTTTTTCCCGATATTTGGGTGCAAAATAAGGACAAAAACAGAAAACCAAAATATTGCAAATAACTTTTTTTTTCTTTTTTCCCGTTATTTGGGTGCAAAATAAGAACAAAAACAGAAATCCAAAATATTTCAAATAACTTTTTTTTCTTTTTTCCCGTTATTTGGGTGCAAAATAAGGACAAAAACAGAAAACCAAAATATTTAAATTAACTTTTTTTTTCTTTTTTCCCTTTATTTGGGTGCAAAATAACGACAAAAACAGAAAACCAAAATATTTCAAATAACTTTTTTTTTTCTTTTTTGCCGTTATTTGGGTGCAAAACAAGGACAAAAACCGAAAACCAAAATATTTCAAATAACTTTTTTTTTTCCCCGTTATTTGGGTGCAAAATAAAGACAAAAACAGAAAACCAAAATATTTCAAATAACTTTTTTTTTCTTTTTTCCCGTTATTTGGGTGCAAAATAAGGACAAAAACAGAAAACCAAAATATTTCAAATAACTTTTTTTTTCTTTTTTCACGTTATTTGGGTGCAAAATAAGGACAAAAACAGAAAACCAAAATATTTCAAAAACCTATTTTTTTCTTTTTTCCCGTTATTTGGGTGCAAAATAAGGACAAAAACAGAAACATTTCAAATAACTTTTTTTTATTTTTTCCGATATTTGGGTGCAAAATAAGGACAAAAACAGAAAACCAAAATATTTCAAATAACTTTTTTTTTCTTTTTTCCCGTTATTTGGGTGCAATAAGGACAAAAACAGAAATCCAAAATATTTCAAATAACTTTTTTTTTCTTTTTTCACGTTATTTGGGTGCAAAATAAGGACAAAACCAGAAAACCGAAATATTTCAAATAACTTTTTTTTTTCTTTTTTCCCGTTATTTGGGTGCAAAATAAGGACAAAAACAGAAAACCGAAATATTACAAATAACTTTTTTTTTCTTTTTTCCTGTTATTTGGGTGCAAAATAAGGACAAAAACAGAAAACCAAAATATTTAAATTAACTTTTTTTTTCTTTTTTCCCTTTATTTGGGTGCAAAATAACGACAAAAACAGAAAACCAAAATATTTCAAATAACTTTTTTTTTCTTTTTTGCCGTTATTTGGGTGCAAAACAAGGACAAAAACCGAAAACCAAAATATTTCAAATAACTTTTTTTTTTCCCCGTTATTTGGGTGCAAAATAAAGACAAAAACAGAAAACCAAAATATTTCAAATAACTTTTTTTTTCTTTTTTCCCGTTATTTGGGTGCAAAATAAGGACAAAAACAGAAAACCAAAATATTTCAAATAACTTTTTTTTTCTTTTTTCACGTTATTTGGGTGCAAAATAAGGACAAAAACAGAAAACCAAAATATTTCAAAAACCTATTTTTTTCTTTTTTCCCGTTATTTGGGTGCAAAATAAGGACAAAAACAGAAACATTTCAAATAACTTTTTTTTATTTTTTCCGATATTTGGGTGCAAAATAAGGACAAAAACAGAAAACCAAAATATTTCAAATAACTTTTTTTTTTCTTTTTTCCCGTTATTTGGGTGCAATAAGGACAAAACCAGAAAACCGAAATATTTCAAATAACTTTTTTTTTCTTTTTTCCCGTTATTTGGGTGCAAAATAAGGACAAAAACAGAAAACCGAAATATTACAAATAACTTTTTTTTTCTTTTTTCCTGTTATTTGGGTGCAAAATAAGGACAAAAACAGAAAACCGAAATATTTCAAATAACTTTTTTTTTATTTTTTCCCGTTATTTGGGTGCAAAATAAGGACAATAATAGAAAACCAAAATATTTCAAATAACTTTTTTTTTCTTTTTTCCCGTTATTTGGGTGCAAAATAAGGACAAAAACAGAAAACCAAAATATTTCAAATAACTTTTTTTTTCTTTTTTCCCGTTATTTGGGTGCAAAATAAGGACAAAAACCGAAAACCAAAATATTTCAAATAACTTTTTTTTTTCCCCGTTATTTGGGTGCAAAATAAGGACAAAAACAGAAAACCAAAATATTTCAAATAACTTTTTTTTTCTTTTTTCACGTTATTTGGGTGCAAAATAAGGACAAAAAACAGAAATCCAAAATATTTCAAATAACTTTTTTTTCCTTTTTTCCCGTTATTTGGGTGCAAAATAAGGAGAAAAACAGAAAACCAAAATATTTCAAATAACTTTTTTTTTTATTTTTTCCCGTTATTTGGGTGCAAAATAAGGACAAAAACAGAAAACCAAAATATTTCAAATAACTTTTTTTTTCTTTTTTCCCGTTATTTGGGTGCAAAATCAGGACAAAAACAGAAAACCAAAATATTTCAAAAACCTATTTTTTTCTTTTTTCCCGTTATTTGGGTGCAAAATAAGGACAAAAACAGAAACATTTCAAATAACTTTTTTTTATTTTTTCCCGATATTTGGGTGCAAAATAAGGACAAAAACAGAAAACCAAAATATTGCAAATAACTTTTTTTTTTCTTTTTTCCCGTTATTTGGGTGCAAAATAAGGACAAAAACAGAAATCCAAAATATTTCAAATAACTTTTTTTTCTTTTTTCCCGTTATGTGGGTGCAAAATAAGGACAAAAACAGAAAACCAAAATATTTAAATTAACTTTTTTTTTCTTTTTTCCCTTTATTTGGGTGCAAAATAACGACAAAAACAGAAAACCAAAATATTTCAAATAACTTTTTTTTTCTTTTTTGCCGTTATTTGGGTGCAAAACAAGGACAAAAACCGAAAACCAAAATATTTCAATTAACTTTTTTTTTTCCCCGTTATTTGGGTGCAAAATAAAGACAAAAACAGAAAACCAAAATATTTCAAATAACTTTTTTTTTTCTTTTTTCACGTTATTTGGGTGCAAAATAAGGACAAAAACAGAAAACCAAAATATTTCAAAAACCTATTTTTTTCTTTTTTCCCGTTATTTGGGTGCAAAATAAGGACAAAAACAGAAACATTTAAAATAACTTTTTTTTATTTTTTCCGATATTTGGGTGCAAAATAAGGACAAAAACAGAAAACCAAAATATTTCAAATAACTTTTTTTTTCTTTTTTCCCGTTATTTGGGTGCAAAATAAGGACAAAAACGGAAAACCAAAATATTTCAAATAACTTTTTTTTTTCCCCGTTATTTGGGTGCAAAATAAGGACAAAAACAGAAAACCAAAATATTTCAAATAACTTTTTTTTATTTTATCCCGATATTTGGGTGCAAAATAAGGACAAAAACAGAAAACCAAAATATTTCAAATAACTTTTTTTTTCTTTTTTCCCGTTATTTGGGTGCAAAATAAGGACAAAAACAGAAAACCAAAATATTTAAATTAATTTTTTTTTCTTTTTTCCCGTTATTTGGGTGCAAAATCAGGACAAAAACAGAAACCAAAATATTTCAAATAACTATTTTTTTCTTTTTTCCCGTTATTTGGGTGCAAAATAAGGACAAATAAGGACAAAAATAGAAAACCAAAATATTTCAAATAACTTTTTTTTTCTTTTTTCCCGTTATTTTGGGTGCAAAATAAGGACAAAAACAGAAAACCGAAATATTTCAAATAACTTGTTTTTTCTTTTTTCGCGTTATTTGGGTGCAAAATAAGGACAAAAACAGAAAACCAAAATATTTCAAATAACTTTTTTTTTCTTTTTTCCCGTAATTTGGGTGCAAAATAAGGACAAAAACAGAAAACCGAAATATTTCAAATAACTTTTTTTTTATTTTTTCCCGTTATTTGGGTGCAAAATAAGGACAAAAATAGAAAACAAAAATATTTCAAATAACTTTTTTTTTATTTTTTCCCGTTATTTGGGTGCAAAATAAGGGCAAAAACAGAAAACCAAAATATTTCAAATAACTTTTTTTTTCTTTTTTCCCGTTATTTGGGTGCAAAATAAGGACAAAAACCGAAAACCAAAATATTTCAAATAACTTTTTTTTTCTTTTTTCCCGTTATTTGGGTGCAAAATAAGGACAAAAACAGAAAACCAAAATATTTCAAATAACTTTTTTTTTTCTTTTTTCACGTTATTTGGGTGCAAAATAAGGACAAAAACTGAAATCCAAAATATTTCAAATAATTTTGTTTTTATTTTTTCCCGTTATTTGGGTGCAAAATAAGAACAAAAACAGAAAACCAAAATATTTTAAATAACTTTTTTTTTATTTTTTCCGTTATTTGGGTGCCAAAATAAGGACAAAAACAGAAAACCAAAATATTTCAAATAACTTTTTTTTTCTTTTTTCCCGTTATCTTGGGTGCAAAATAAGGACAAAAACCGAAAACCAAAATATTTCAAATAACTTTTTTTTTCTTTTTTCCCGTTATTTGGGTGCAAAATAAGGACAAAAACAGAAACCAAAATATTTCAAATAACTTTTTTTTTTCTTTTTTCACGTTATTTGGGTGCAAAATAAGGACAAAAACTGAAATCCAAAATATTTCAAATAATTTTGTTTTTATTTTTTCCCGTTATTTGGGTGCAAAATAAGAACAAAAACAGAAAACCAAAATATTTTAAATAACTTTTTTTTTATTTTTTCCCGTTATTTGGGTGCAAAATAAGGAGAAAAACAGAAAACCAAAATATTTCAAATAACTTTTTTTTTATTTTTTCCCGTTATTTGGGTGCAAAATAAGGACAAAAACAGAAAACCAAAATATTTCAAATAACTTTTTTTTTCTTTTTTCCCGTTATTTGGGTGCAAAATCAGGACAAAAACAGAAAACCAAAATATTTCAAAAACCTATTTTTTTCTTTTTTCCCGTTATTTGGGTGCAAAATAAGGACAAAAACAGAAACATTTCAAATAACTTTTTTTTATTTTTTCCCGATATTTGGGTGCAAAATAAGGACAAAAACAGAAAACCAAAATATTTCAAATAACTTTTTTTTTCTTTTTTCCCGTTATTTGGGTGCAAAATAAGGACAAAAACAGAAATCCAAAATATTTCAAATAACTTTTTTTTCTTTTTCCCGTTATTTGGGTGCAAAATAAGGACAAAAACAGAAAACCAAAATATTTAAATTAACTTTTTTTTTCTTTTTTCCCTTTATTTGGGTGCAAAATAACGTCAAAAACAGAAAACCAAAATATTTCAAATAACTTTTTTTTTCTTTTTTGCCGTTATTTGGGTGCAAAATAAGGACAAAAACAGAAAACCAAAATATTTCAAATAACTTTTTTTCTTTTTCCCGTTATTTGGGTGCAAAATAAGGACAAAATCAGAAAACCGAAATATTTCAAATAACTTTTTTTTTATTTTTTCCCGTTATTTGGGTGCAAAATAAGGACAAAAACAGAAAACCAAAATATTTCAAATAACTTTTTTTTTATTTTTTCCAGTTATTTGGGTGGAAAATAAGGACAAAAACAGAAACATTTCAAATAACTTTTTTTTATTTTTTCCCGATATTTGTGTGCAAAATAAGGACAAAATCAGAAAACCAAAATATTTCAAATAACTTTTTTTTTCTTTTTTCCCGTTATTTCGGTGCAAAATAAGGACAAAAACAGAAAACCAAAATATTTCAAATAATTTTTTTTTATTTTTTCCCGTTATTTGGGTGCAAAATAAGAACAAAAACAAAAAACCAAAATATTTTAAATAACTTTTTTTATTTTTTCCCGTTATTTGGGTGCAAAATAAGGACAAAAACAGAAAACCGAAATATTTCAAATAATTTTTTTTTTACTTTTTCCCGTTATTTGGGTGCAAAATAAGGACAAAATCAGAAAACCAAAATATTTCATATATCTTTTTTTTCTTTTTTCCCGTTATTTGGGTGCAAAATAAGGACAAAAACAGAAAAACGAAATATTTCAAATAACTTTTTTTTTCTTTTTTCCCGTTATTTGGGTGCAAAATAAGGACAAAAACAGAAATATTTCAAATAACTTTTTTTTTATTTTTTCCCGTTATTTGGGTGCAAAATAAGGACAAAAAATAGAAAACCAAAATTTTTCAAATAACTTTTTTTTTATTTTTCCCGTTATTTGGGTGCAAAATCAGGACAAAAACAGAAAACCAAAAATATTTCAAAAACCTATTTTTTTCTTTTTTCCCGTTATTTGGGTGCAAAATAAGGACAAAAACAGAAACATTTCAAATAACTTCTTTTATTTTTTCCCGATATTTGGGTGCAAAATAAGGACAAAAACAGAAAACCAAAATATTTCAAATAACTTTTTTTTTCTTTTTTCCCGTTATTTGGGTGCAAAATAAGGACAAAACAGAAATCCAAAATATTTCAAATAACTTTTTTTTCTTTTTTCCCGTTATTTGGGTGCAAAATAAGGACAAAAACAGAAAACCAAAATATTTAAATTAACTTTTTTTTTCTTTTTTCCCTTTATTTGGGTGCAAAATAACGACAAAAACAGAAAACCAAAATATTTCAAATAACTTTTTTTTTCTTTTTTGCCGTTATTTGGGTGCAAAATAAGGACAAAAACAGAAAACCAAAATATTTCAAATAACTTTTTTTTCTTTTTCCCGTTATTTGGGTGCAAAATAAGGACAAAATCAGAAAACCGAAATATTTCAAATAACTTTTTTTTTATTTTTCCCGTTATTTGGGTGCAAAATAAGGACAAAAACAGAAAACCAAAATATTTCAAATAACTTTTTTTTTATTTTTTCCAGTTATTTGGGTGCAAAATAAGGACCAAAAACAGAAACATTTCAAATAACTTTTTTTTATTTTTTCCCGATATTTGGGTGCAAAATAAGGACAAAAACAGAAAACCAAAATATTTCAAATAACTTTTTTTTTCTTTTTTCCCGTTATTTGGGTGCAAAATAAGGACCAAAAACAGAAAACCTAAATATTTCAAATAACTTTTTTTTTCTTTTTCCCGTTATTTGGGTGCAAAATAAGGACCAAAAACAGAAAACCAAAATATTTCAAATAACTTTTTTTTTCTTTTTTCCCGTTATTTGGGTGCAAAATAAGGACAAAAATAGAAAACCAAAATATTTCAAATAACTTTTTTTTTCTTTTTTCCCGTTATTTGGGTGCAAAATAAGGACAAAAACAGAAAACCGAAATATGTCAAATAACTTTTTTTTCTTTTTTCCCGTTATTTGGGTGCAAAATAAGGACAAAAACAGAAAACCGAATATTTCAAATAACTTTTTTTTTCTTTTTTCCCGTTATTTAGGTGCAAAATAAGGACAAAACCAGAAAACCTAAATATTTCAAATAACTTTTTTTTATTTTTTCCCGTTATTTGGGTGCAAAATAAGGACAAAAACAGAAAACCAAAATATTTCAAATTACTTTTTTTTATTTTTTCCCGTTATTTGGGTGCAAAATAAGGACAAAAACAGAAAACCAAAATATTTGAAATAACTTTTTTTTTCTTTTTTCCCGTTATTTGGGTGCAAGACAAAAACAGAAAACCAAAATATTTCAAATAACTTTTTTTTTGTTTTTTCCCGTTATTTGGGAGCAAAATAAGGACAAAAACAGAAATCCAAAATATTTCAAATAACTTTTTTTTTCTTTTTCCCGTTATTTGGGTGCAAAATAAGGACAAAAACAGAAAACCAAAATATTTTAAATAATTTTTTTTTTCTTTTTCCCGTTATTTGGGTGCAAAATAAGGACAAAAACAGAAAACCAAAATATTACAAATAACTTTTTTTTTCCCTTTTTCCCGGTATTTGGGTGCAAAATAAGGACAAATAAGGACAAAAACAGAAAACCAAAATATTTCAAATTTTTTTTTTTTCTTTTTTCCCGATATTTGGGTGCAAAATAAGGACAAAAACAGAAAACCGAAATATTTTAAATAACTTTTTTTTTATTTTTTCCCGATATTTGGGTGCAAAATAAGGACAAAAACAGAAATCCAAAATATTTCAAATAACTTTTTTTTCTTTTTTCCCGTTATTTGGGTGCAAAATAAGGACTAAAACAGAAACATTTCAAATAACTTTTTTTTCTTTTTTCCCGATATTTGGGTGCAAAATAAGGACAAAAACAGAAAACCAAAATATTTCTAATAACTTTTTTTTTCTTTTTTCCCGTTATTTGGGTGCAAAATAAGGACAAAAACAGAAACATTTCAAATAACTTTTTTTTCTTTTTTCCCGATATTTGGGTGCAAAATAAGGACAAAAACAGAAAACCAAAATATTTCAAATAACTTTTTTTTTCTTTTTTCCCGTTATTTGGGTGCAAAATAAGGACAAAAACAGAAAACCTAAATATTTCAAATAACTTTTTTTTTCTTTTTTCCCGTTATTTGGGTGCAAAATAAGGACAAAAACAGAAAACCAAAATATTTCAAATAACTTTTTTTTTCTTTTTTCCCGTTATTTGGGTGCAAAATAAGGACAAAAACAGAAAACCAAAATATTTCAAATAACTTTTTTTTTCTTTTTTCCCGTTATTTGGGTGCAAAATAAGGACAAAAACAGAAATCCAAAATATTTCAAATAACTTTTTTTTCTTTTTTCCCGTTATTTGGGTGCAAAATAAGGACTAAAACAGAAAACCAAAATATTTCAAATAATTTTTTTTTATTTTTCCCCGTTATTTGGGTGCAAAATAAGGACAAAAACAGAAAACAAAAATATTTTAAATAACTTTTTTTTATTTTTTCCCGTTATTTGGGTGCAAAATAAGGACAAAAAAAGAAAAAACCAAAATATTTCAAATAACTTTTTTTTTATTTTTTCCCGTTATTTGGGTGCAAAATAAGGACTAAAACAGAAAACCAAAATATTTCAAATAACTTTTTTTTTCTTTTTTCCCGTTATTTGGGTGCAAAATAAGGACAAAAAGAGAAAACCAAAATATTTCAAATAACTTATTTTTCTTTTTTCCCGTTATTTGGGTGCAAAATAAGGACAAAAACAGAAAACCGAAATATGTCAAATAACTTTTTTTTTCTTTTTTCCCGTTATTTGGGTGCAAAATAAGGACAAAAACAGAAAACCGAAATATTTCAAATAACTTTTTTTTTCTTTTTTCCCGTTATTTAGGTGCAAAATAAGGACAAAAACAGAAAACCTAAATATTTCAAATAACTTTTTTTTATTTTTTCCCGTTATTTGGGTGCAAAATAAGGACAAAAACAGAAAACCAAAATATTTCAAATTACTTTTTTTTATTTTTTCCCGTTATTTGGGTGCAAAATAAGGACAAAAACAGAAAACCAAAATATTTGAAATAACTTTTTTTTTCTTTTTTCCCGTTATTTGGGTGCAAAATAAGGACAAAAACAGAAAACCAAAATATTTCAAATAACTTTTTTTTTGTTTTTTCCCGTTATTTGGGAGCAAAATAAGGACAAAAACAGAAATCCAAAATATTTCAAATAACTTTTTTTTTCTTTTTCCCGTTATTTGGGTGCAAAATAAGGACAAAAACAGAAAACCAAAATATTTCAAATAATTTTTTTTTTCTTTTTCCCGTTATTTGGGTGCAAAATAAGGACAAAAACAGAAAACCAAAATATTACAAATAACTTTTTTTTTCCCTTTTTCCCGGTATTTGGGTGCAAAATAAGGACAAATAAGGACAAAAATAGAAAACCAAAATATTTCAAATTTTTTTTTTTTCTTTTTTCCCGATATTTGGGTGCAAAATAAGGACAAAAACAGAAAACCGAAATATTTTAAATAACTTTTTTTTTATTTTTTCCCGTTATTTGGGTGCAAAATAAGGACAAAAACAGAAAACCAAAATATTTCTAATAACTTTTTTTTTCTTTTTTCCCGTTATTTGGGTGCAAAATAAGGACAAAAACAGAAAACCGAAATATTTCAAATAACTTTTTTTTTATTTTTTCCCGTTATTTGGGTGCAAAATAAGGACAAAAATAGAAAACCAAAATATTTCAAATAACTTGTTTTTATTTTTTCCCGTTATTTGGGTGCAAAATAAGGACAAAAACAGACAACCGAAATATTTCAAATAACTTTTTTTTTATTTTTTCCCGTTATTTGGGTGCAAAATAAGGACAAAAACAGAAAACCAAAATATTTCTAATAACTTTTTTTTTCTTTTTTCCCGTTATTTGGGTGCAAAATAAGGACAAAAACTGAAAACCGAAATATTTCAAATAACTTTTTATATATTTCAAATAAGGACAAAAACAGAAAACCGAAATATTTCAAATAACTTTTTTTTCTTTTTTCCCGTTATTTGGGTGCAAAATAAGGACAAAAACAGACAACCAAAATATTTCAAATAACTTTTTTTATTTTTTCCCGTTATTTGGGTGCAAAATAAAGACAAAAACAGAAAACCAAAATATTTCAAATAACTTTTTATTTTTTCCCGTTATTTGGGTGAAAAATAAGGACAAAAACAGAAAACCAAAATATTTCAAATTACCTTTTTTTTTTTTCCCGTTATTTGGGTGCAAAATAAGGACAAAAACAGAAAACCAAAATATGTCAAATTACGATTTTTTTTCTTTTTTCCCGTTATTTGGGTGCAAAATAAGGACAAAAACAGAAAACCAAAATATTTCAAATAACCTTTTTTTTCTTTTTTCCCTTTATTTGGGTGCAAACTAAAGACAAAAACAGAAAACCGAAATATTTCAAATAATTTTTTTTTTATTTTTTCCCGTTATTTGGGTGCAAAATAAGGACAAAAACAGAAAACCAAAATATTTCAAATAACTTTTTTTTTCTTTTTTGCCGTTATTTGGGTGCAAAATAAGGAAACCAAAATATTTCAAATAACTTTTTTTTTCTTTTTTCCCGCTATTTGGGTGCAAAATAAGGACAAAAACAGACAACCGAAATATTTCAAATAACTTTTTTTTTATTTTTTCCCGTTATTTGGGTGCAAAATAAGGACAAAAACAGAAAACCAAAATATTTCTAATAACTTTTTTTTTCTTTTTTCCCGTTATTTGGGTGCAAAATAAGGACAAAAACAGAAAACCGAATTATTTCAAATAACTTTTTTTTTATTTTTTCCCGTTATTTGGGTGCAAAATAAGAACAAAAATAGAAAACCAAAATATTTCAAATAACTTGTTTTTATTTTTTCCCGTTATTTAGGTGCAAAATAAGGACAAAAACAGACAACCGAAATATTTCAAATAACTTTTTTTTTATTTTTTCCCGTTATTTGGGTGCAAAATAAAGACAAAAACAGAAAACCAAAATATTTCAAATAACTTTTTTTTTATTTTTTCCCGTTATTTGGGTGAAAAATAAGGACAAAAACAGAAAACCAAAATATTTCAAATAACTTTTTTTTTCTTTTTTCCCGTTATTTGGGTGCAAAATAAGGAAACCAAAATATTGCAAATAACTTTTTTTTTCTTTTTTCCCGCTATTTGGGTGCAAAATAAGGACAAAAACAGAAAACCAAAATATTTCAAATAACTTTTTTTTTATTTTTTCCCGTTATTTGGGTGCAAAATAAGGACAAAAACAGAAAACCAAAATATTTCAAATAACTTTTTTTTATTTTTTCCCGTTATTTGGGTGCAAAATAAGGACAAAAACAGAAAACCAAAATATTTCAAATAACTTTTTTTTTCTTTTTTCCCGTTATTTGGGTGCAAAATAAGGACAAAAACAGCAAACCGAAATATTTCAAATAACTTTTTTTTTCTTTTTTCCCGTTAATTGGGTGCAAAATAAGGACAAAAAAAGGAAACCACAATATTTCAAATAACTTTTTTTTTCTTTTTTCCCTTTATTTGGGTGCAAAATAAGGACAAAAACAGAAAACCGAAATATTTCAAATAACTTTTTTTTTATTTTTTCCCGTTATTTGGGTGCAAAATAAGGACAAAAATAGAAAACCAAAATATTTCAAATAACTTTTTTTTTATTTTTTCCCGTTATTTGGGTGCAAAATATGGACAAAAACAGACAACCGAAATATTTCAAATAACTTTTTTTTTATTTTTTCCCGTTATTTGGGTGCAAAATAAGGACAAAAACAGAAAACCAAAATATTTCAAATAACTTTTTTTTTATTTTTTCCCGTTATTTGGGTGCAAAATAAGGACAAAAACAGAAAACCAAAATATTTCAAATAACTTTTTTTTTCTTTTTTCCCGTAATTTGGATGCAAAATAAGGACAAAAACAGAAAACAAAATATTTCAAATAACTTTTTTTTTCTTTTTTCCCGTTATTTGGGTGCAAAATAAGGACAAAAACAGAAATCCAAAATATTTCAAATAACTTTTCTTTTATTTTTTCCCGTTATTTGGGTGCAAAATAAGGACAAAAACAGAAAACCAAAATATTTCAAATAACTTTTTTTTTCTTTTTTCCCGTTATTTGGGTGCAAAATAAGGACAAAAACAGAAAACCAAAATATTTCAAATAACTTTTTTTTTCCCCGTTATTTGGGTGCAAAATAAGGACAAAAACAGAAAACCAAAATATTTCAAATAAATTTTTTTTTCTTTTTTCCCGTTATTTGGGTGCAAAATAAGGACAAAAACAGAAAACCAAAATATTTCAAATAACTTTTTTTTTCTTTTTTCCCGTTATTTGGGTGCAAAATAAGGACAAAACCAGAAATCCAAAATATTTCAAATAACTTTTTTTTCTTTTTTCCCGTTATTTGGATGCAAAATAAGGACTAAAACAGAAAACCAAAATATTTCAAATAATTTTTTTTATTTTTCCCCGTTATTTGGGTGCAAAATAAGGACAAAAACAGAAAACAAAAATATTTCAATTAATTTTTTTTTATTTTTTCCCGTTATTTGTGTGCAAAATAAGGACAAAAATAGAAAACAGAAATATTTCAAATAACTTTTTTTTTATTTTTTCCCGTTATTTGGGTGCAAAATAAGGACAAAAAAAGAAAAAACCAAAATATTTCAAATAACTTTTTTTTTATTTTTTCCCGTTATTTGGGTGCAAAATAAGGACTAAAACAGAAAACCAAAATATTTCAAATAACTTTTTTTTTCTTTTTTCCCGTTATTTGGGTGCAAAATAAGGACAAAAACAGAAAACCAAAATATTTCAAATAACTTAATTTTCTTTTTTCCCGTTAATTGGGTGCAAAATAAGGACAAAAACAGAAAACCGAAATATGTCAAATAACTTTTTTTTTCTTTTTTCCCGTTATTTGGGTGCAAAATAAGGACAAAAACAGAAAACCGAAATATTTCAAATAACTTTTTTTTTCTTTTTTCCCGTTATTTAGGTGCAAAATAAGGACAAAAACAGAAAACCTAAATATTTCAAATAACTTTTTTTTATTTTTTCCCGTTATTTGGGTGCAAAATAAGGACAAAAACAGAAAACCAAAATATTTCAAATTACTTTTTTTTATTTTTTCCAGTTATTTGGGTGCAAAATAAGGACAAAAACAGAAAACCAAAATATTTGAAATAACTTTTTTTTTCTTTTTTCCCGTTATTTGGGTGCAAAATAAGGACAAAAACAGAAAACCAAAATATTTCAAATAACTTTTTTTTTGTTTTTTCCCGTTATTTGGGAGCAAAATAAGGACAAAAACAGAAATCCAAAATATTTCAAATAACTTTTTTTTTCTTTTTCCCGTTATTTGGGTGCAAAATAAGGACAAAAACAGAAAACCGAAATATGTCAAATAACTTTTTTTTTCTTTTTTCCCGTTATTTGGGTGCAAAATAAGGACAAAAACAGAAAACCGAAATATTTCAAATAACTTTTTTTTTCTTTTTTCCCGTTATTTAGGTGCAAAATAAGGACAAAAACAGAAAACCTAAATATTTCAAATAACTTTTTTTTATTTTTTCCCGTTATTTGGGTGCAAAATAAGGACAAAAACAGAAAACCAAAATATTACAAATAACTTTTTTTTTCCTTTTTCCCGGTATTTGGGTGCAAAATAAGGACAAAAACAGAAAACCAAAATATTTCAAATTTTTCTTTTTTCTTTTTTCCCGTTATTTGGGTGCAAAATAAGGACAAAAACAGAAAACCGAAATATTTTAAATAACTTTTTTTTTATTTTTTCCCGTTATTTGGGTGCAAAATAAGGACAAAACAGAAAACCAAAATATTTCTAATAACTTTTTTTTTCTTTTTTCCCGTTATTTGGGTGCAAAATAAGGACAAAAACAGAAAACCGAAATATTTCAAATAACTTTTTTTTTATTTTTTCCCGTTATTTGGGTGCAAAATAAGGACAAAAATAGAAAACCAAAATATTTCAAATAACTTGTTTTTATTTTTTCCCGTTATTTGGGTGCAAAATAAGGACAAAAACAGACAACCGAAATATTTCAAATAACTTTTTTTTTATTTTTTCCCGTTATTTGGGTGCAAAATTAGGACAAAAACAGAAAACCAAAATATTTCAAATAACTTTTTTTTTATTTTTTCCCGTTATTTGGGTGCAAAATAAGGACAAAAACAGAAAACCAAAATATTTCAAATTACGTTTTTTTTTCTTTTTTCCCGTTATTTGGGTGCAAAATAAGGACAAAAACAGAAAACCAAAATATTTCAAATAACTTATTTTTCTTTTTTCCCGTTAATTGGGTGCAAAATAAGGACAAAAACAGAAAACCGAAATATGTCAAATAACTTTTTTTTTCTTTTTTCCCGTTATTTGGGTGCAAAATAAGGACAAAAACAGAAAACCGAAATATTTCAAATAACTTTTTTTTTCTTTTTTCCCGTTATTTAGGTGCAAAATAAGGACAAAAACAGAAAACCAAAATATTTCAAATAACTTTTTTTTTATTTTTTCCCGTTATTTGGGTGCAAAATAAGGACAAAAACAGAAAACCAAAATATTTCAAATTACGTTTTTTTTTCTTTTTTCCCGTTATTTGGGTGCAAAATAAGGACAAAAACAGAAAACCAAAATATTTCAAATAACTTATTTTTTTTTTTCCCGTTAATTGGGTGCAAAATAAGGACAAAAACAGAAAACCAAAATATTTCAAATTACTTTTTTTTATTTTTTCCCGTTATTTGGGTGCAAAATAAGGACAAAAACAGAAAACCAAAATATTTCAAATAACTTTTTTTTTCTTTTTTCCCGTAATTTGGATGCAAAATAAGGACAAAAACAGAAAACAAAATATTTCAAATAACTTTTTTTTTCTTTTTTCCCGTTATTTGGGTGCAAAATAAGGACAAAAACAGAAATCCAAAATATTTCAAATAACTTTTGTTTTATTTTTTCGCGTTATTTGGGTGCAAAATAAGGACAAAAACAGAAAACCAAAATATTTCAAATAACTTTTTTTTTCTTTTTTCCCGTTATTTGGGTGCAAAATAAGGACAAAAACAGAAAACCAAAATATTTCAAATAACTTTTTTTTCCCCGTTATTTGGGTGCAAAATAAGGACAAAAACAGAAAACCAAAATATTTCAAATAAATTTTTTTTTCTTTTTTCCCGTTATTTGGGTGAAAAATAAGGACAAAAACAGAAAACCAAAATATTTCAAATAACTTTTTTTTTCTTTTTTCCCGTTATTTGGGTGCAAAATAAGGACAAAAACAGAAATCCAAAATATTTCAAATAACTTTTTTTTCTTTTTTCCCGTTATTTGGGTGCAAAATAAGGACTAAAACAGAAAACCAAAATATTTCAAATAATTTTTTTTTTATTTTTCCCCGTTATTTGGGTGCAAAATAAGGACAAAAACAGAAAACAAAAATATTTTAAATAACTTTTTTTTATTTTTTCCCGTTATTTGGGTGTAAAATAAGGACAAAAACAGAAAACCAAAATATTTCAATTAATTTTTTTTTATTTTTTCCCGTTATTTGTGTGCAAAATAAGGACAAAAATAGAAAACAGAAATATTTCAAATAACTTTTTTTTTATTTTTTCCCGTTATTTGGGTGCAAAATAAGGACAAAAAAAGAAAAAACCAAAATATTTCAAATAACTTTTTTTTTATTTTTTCCCGTTATTTGGGTGCAAAATAAGGACTAAAACAGAAAACCAAAATATTTCAAATAACTTTTTTTTTCTTTTTTCCCGTTATTTGGGTGCAAAATAAGGACAAAAACAGAAAACCAAAATATTTCAAATAACTTATTTTTCTTTTTTCCCGTTAATTGGGTGCAAAATAAGGACAAAAACAGAAAACCGAAATATGTCAAATAACTTTTTTTTTTTTTTTCCCGTTATTTGGGTGCAAAATAAGGACAAAAACAGAAAACCGAAATATTTCAAATAACTTTTTTTTTCTTTTTTCCCGTTATTTAGGTGCAAAATAAGGACAAAAACAGAAAACCTAAATATTTCAAATAACTTTTTTTTTATTTTTTCCCGTTATTTGGGTGCAAAATAAGGACAAAAACAGAAAACCAAAATATTTCAAATTACTTTTTTTTATTTTTTCCCGTTATTTGGGTGCAAAATAAGGACAAAAACAGAAAACCAAAATATTTGAAATAACTTTTTTTTTCTTTTTTCCCGTTATTTGGGTGCAAAATAAGGACAAAAACAGAAAACCAAAATATTTCAAATAACTTTTTTTTTGTTTTTTCCCGTTATTTGGGAGCAAAATAAGGACAAAAACAGAAATCCAAAATATTTCAAATAACTTTTTTTTTCTTTTTCCCGTTATTTGGGTGCAAAATAAGGACAAAAACAGAAAACCAAAATATTTCAAATAATTTTTTTTTTCTTTTTCCCGTTATTTGGGTGCAAAATAAGGACAAAAACAGAAAACCAAAATATTACAAATAACTTTTTTTTTCCTTTTTCCCGGTATTTGGGTGCAAAATAAGGACAAATAAGGACAAAAACAGAAAACCAAAATATTTCAAATTTTTTTTTTTTCTTTTTTCCCGTTATTTGGGTGCAAAATAAGGACAAAAACAGAAAACCGAAATATTTTAAATAACTTTTTTTTATTTTTTCCCGTTATTTGGGTGCAAAATAAGGACAAAACAGAAAACCAAAATATTTCTAATAACTTTTTTTTTCTTTTTTCCCGTTATTTGGGTGCAAAATAAGGACAAAAACAGAAAACCGAAATATTTCAAATAACTTTTTTTTTATTTTTTCCCGTTATTTGGGTGCAAAATAAGGACAAAAATAGAAAACCAAAATATTTCAAATAACTTGTTTTTATTTTTTCCCGTTATTTGGGTGCAAAATAAGGACAAAAACAGACAACCAAAATATTTCAAATAACTTTTTTTTTATTTTTTCCCGTTATTTGGGTGCAAAATAAGGACAAAAACAGAAAACCAAAATATTTCAAATAACTTTTTTTTTATTTTTTCCCGTTATTTGGGTGCAAAATAAGGACAAAAACAGAAAACCAAAATATTTCAAATTACGTTTTTTTTTCTTTTTTCCCGTTATTTGGGTGCAAAATAAGGACAAAAACAGAAAACCAAAATATTTCAAATAACTTATTTTTCTTTTTTCCCGTTAATTGGGTGCAAAATAAGGACAAAAACAGAAAACCGAAATATGTCAAATAACTATTTTTTTCTTTTTTCCCGTTATTTGGGTGCAAAATAAGGACAAAAACAGAAAACCGAAATATTTCAAATAACTTTTTTTTTCTTTTTTCCCGTTATTTAGGTGCAAAATAAGGACAAAAACAGAAAACCAAAATATTTCAAATAACTTTTTTTTTATTTTTTCCCGTTATTTGGGTGCAAAATAAGGACAAAAACAGAAAACCAAAATATTTCATATTACGTTTTTTTTTCTTTTTTCCCGTTATTTGGGTGCAAAATAAGGACAAAAACAGAAAACCAAAATATTTCAAATAACTTATTTTTCTTTTTTCCCGTTAATTGGGTGCAAAATAAGGACAAAAACAGAAAACCAAAATATTTCAAATTACTTTTTTTTATTTTTTCCCGTTATTTGGGTGCAAAATAAGGACAAAAACAGAAAACCAAAATATTTGAAATACCTTTTTTTTTCTTTTTTCCCGTTATTTGGGTGCAAAATAAGGACAAAAACAGAAAACCAAAATATTTCAAATTACTTTTCTTTTGTTTTTTCCCGTTATTTGGGAGCAAAATAAGGACAAAAACAGAAATCCAAAATATTTCAAATAACTTTTTTTTTCTTTTTCCCGTTATTTGGGTGCAAAATAAGGACAAAAACAGAAAACCAAAATATTTCAAATAATTTTTTTTTTCTTTTTCCCGTTATTTGGGTGCAAAATAAGGACAAAAACAGAAAACCAAAATATTACAAATAACTTTTTTTTTCCTTTTTCCCGGTATTTGGGTGCAAAATAAGGACAAATTAGAACAAAAACAGAAAACCAAAATATTTCAAATTTTTTTTTTTTCTTTTTTCCCGTTATTTGGGTGCAAAATAAGGACAAAAACAGAAAACCGAAATATTTCTAATAACTTTTTTTTTCTTTTTTCCCGTTATTTGGGTGCAAAATAAGGACAAAAACAGAAAACCGAAATATTTCAAATAATTTTTTTTTATTTTTTCCCGTTATTTGGGTGCAAAATAAGGACAAAAATAGAAAACCAAAATATTTCAAATAACTTGTTTTTATTTTTTCCCGTTATTTGGGTGCAAAATAAGGACAAAAACAGACAACCGAAATATTTCAAATAACTTTTTTTTTATTTTTTCCCGTTATTTGGGTGCAAAATAAGGACAAAAACAGAAAACCAAAATATTTCAAATAACTTTTTTTTTATTTTTTCCCGTTATTTGGGTGCAAAATAAGGACAAAAACAGAAAACCAAAATATTTCAAATTACGTTTTTTTTTCTTTTTTCCCGTTATTTGGGTGCAAAATAAGGACAAAAACAGAAAACCAAAATATTTCAAATTACGTTTTTTTTTCTTTTTTTCCGTTATTTGGGTGCAAAATAAGGACAAAAACAGAAAACCAAAATATTTCTAATAACTTTTTTTTTCTTTTTTCCCGTTATTTGGGTGCAAAATAAGGACAAAAACAGAAAACCGAAATATTTCAAATAACTTTTTTTTTATTTTTTCCCGTTATTTGGGTGCAAAATAAGGACAAAAATAGAAAACCAAAATATTTCAAATAACTTGTTTTTATTTTTTCCCGTTATTTTGGTGCAAAATAAGGACAAAAACAGACAACCGAAATATTTCAAATAACTTTTTTTTTATTTTTTCCCGTTATTTGGGTGCAAAATAAGGACAAAAACAGAAAACCAAAATATTTCAAATAACTTTTTTTTTATTTTTTCCCGTTATTTGGGTGCAAAATAAGGACAAAAACAGAAAACCAAAATATTTCAAATTACGTTTTTTTTTCTTTTTTCCCGTTATTTGGGTGCAAAATAAGGACAAAAACAGAAAACCAAAATATTTCAAATAACTTTTTTTTTCTTTTTTCCCTTTATTTGGGTGTAAACTAAAGACAAAAACAGAAAACCGAAATATTTCAAATAATATTTTTTTTATTTTTTCGCGTTATTTGGGTGCAAAATAAGGACAAAAACAGAAAACCAAAATATTTCAAATAACTTTTTTTTTCTTTTTTCCCGTTATTTGGGTGCAAAATAAGGAAACCAAAATATTGCAAATAACTTTTTTTTTCTTTTTTCCCGCTATTTGGGTGCAAAATAAGGACAAAAACAGAAAACCAAAATATTTCAAATAACTTTTTTTTTCCCCGTTATTTGGGTGCAAAATAAGGACAAAAACAGAAAACCAAAATATTTCAAATGACTTTTTTTTTCTTTTTTCCCGTTATTTGGGTGCAAAACAAGGACAAAAACAGAAAACCAAAATATTTCAAATAACTTTTTTTTTATTTTTTCCCGTTATTTGGGTGCAAAATAAGGACAAAAACAGAAAACCAAAATATTTCAAATAACTTTTTTTTATTTTTTCCCGTTATTTGGGTGCAAAATAAGGACAAAAACAGAAAACCAAAATATTTCAAATAACTTTTTTTTTCTTTTTTCCCGTTATTTGGGTGCAAAATAAGGACAAAAACAGAAAACCGAAATATTTCAAATAACTTTTTTTTTCTTTTTTCCCGTTAATTGGGTACAAAATAAGGACAAAAAAAGGAAACCACAATATTTCAAATAACTTTTTTTTTCTTTTTTCCCTTTATTTGGGTGCAAAATAAGGACAAAAACAGAAAACCGAAATATTTCAAATAACTTTTTTTTTATTTTTTCCCGTTATTTGGGTGCAAAATAAGGACAAAAACAGAAAACCAAAATATTTCAAATAACTTTTTTTTTATTTTTTCCCGTTATTTGGGTGCAAAATAAGGACAAAAACAGAAAACCAAAATATTTCAAATAACTTTTTTTTTCTTTTTTCCCGTAATTTGGATGCAAAATAAGGACAAAAACAGAAAACAAAATATTT
>CAWVQG010000130.1:0-112961 GCA_963932195.1 Empis livida
TTCTGTTTTTGTTCTTATTTTGCACACAAATAACGGGAAAAAAGAAAAAAAAGTTATCTGAAATATTTTGGTTTTCTGTTTTTGTCCTTATTTTGCACCCAAATAACGGGAAAAAAGAAAAAAAAGTTATGTGAAATATTTTGGTTTTCTGTTTTTGTCCTTAATTTGCACCCAAATAACGGGAAAAAAAAAAATGTTATCTGAAATATTTTCGTTTTCTGTTTTTGTCCTTATTTGGCAACCAATTAACGGGAAAAAGAAAAAAAAAAGTTAATTGAAATATTTTGGTTTTCTGTTTTTGTCCTTATTTTGCACCTAAATAACGGGAAAAAAGAAAAAAAAAGTTATCTGAAATATTTTGGTTTTCTGTTTTTGTCCTTATTTTGCACCCAAATAACGGGAAAAAAGAAAAAAAAAGTTATCTGAAATATTTTGGTTTTCTGTTTTTGTCCTTATTTTGCACCGAAACAAAGGGAAAAAAGAAAAAAAAGTTATTTGAAATATTGTGGTTTTCTGTTTTTGTCCTTATTTTGCACCTAAAAACGGGAAAAAATAAAAAAACAGTTATTTGAAATATTTTGGTTTTCTGTTTTTGTCCCTATTTTGCACTTAAATAACGGGAAAAAAGAAAAAAAAAGTTATTTGAAATATTTTGGTTTTCTGTTTTTGTCCTTATTTTGCACCCAAATAACGGGAAAAAAGAAAAAAAAAGTTATCTGAAATATTTTGGTTTTCTGTTTTTGTCCTTATTTTGCACCCAAATAACGGGAAAAAATAAAAAAAACAGTTATCTGAAATATTTTGGTTTTCTGTTTTTGTCCTTATTTTGCACCCAAATAACGGGAAAAAATTTAAAAAAAGTTATTTGAAATATTTTGGTTTTCTGTTTTTGTCCTTATTTTGCACCTAAATAACGGGAAAAAAGAAAAAAAAGTTATCTGAAATAATTTGGTTTTCTGTTTTTGTCCTTTTTTTGCACCCAAATAACGGGAAAAAAGAAAAAAAAAGTTATCTGAAATATTTTGGTTTTCTGTTTTTGTCCTTATTTTGCACCCAAATAACAGGAAAAAAGAAAAAAAAAGTTATCTGAAATATTTTGGTTTTCTGTTTTTGTCCTTATTTTGCACCTAAACAACGGGAAAAAAGAAAAAAAAAGTTATTTGAAATATTTTGGTTTTCTGTTTTTGTCCTTATTTTGCACCCAATTAACGGGAAAAAAAAGTTATCTGAAATATTTTGGTTTTCTGTTTTTGTCCTTATTTTGCACCCAAATAACGGGAAAAATTAAAAAAAAAGTTATCTGAAATATTTTGGTTTTCTGTTTTTGTCCTTATTTTGCACCCAAATAAAGGGAAAAAAGAAAAAAAAAGTTATTTGAAATATTTTGGTTTTCTGTTTTTGTCCTTATTTTGCACCCAATTAACGGGAAAAAAAAAGTTATCTGAAATATTTTGGTTTTCTGTTTTTGTCCTTATTTTGCACCCAAATAACGGGAAAAATTTAAAAAAAAGTTATCTGAAATATTTTGGTTTTCTGTTTTTGTCCTTATTTTGCACCCAAATAAAGGGAAAAAAGAAAAAAAAGTTATTTGAAATATTTTGGTTTTCTGTTTTTGTCCTTATTTTGCACCCAAATAACGGGAAATATGTAAAAAAAAGTTATCTGAAATATTTTGGTTTTCTGTTTTTGTCCTTATTTTGCACCCAAATAAAGGGAAAAAAGAAAAAAAAAGTTATCTGAAATATTTTGGTTTTCTGTTTTTGACCTTATTTTGCACCCAAATAACAGGAAAAAAGAAAATAAAAGTTATCTGAAATATTTTGGTTTTCTGTTTTTGTCCTTATTTTGCACCTAAACAACGGGAAAAAAGAAAAAAAAAATTTATTTGAAATATTTTGGTTTTCTGTTTTTGTCCTTATTTTGCACCCAATTAACGGGAAAAAAAAAGTTATCTGAAATATTTTGGTTTTCTGTTTGTGTCCCTATTTTGCACTTAAATAACGGGAAAAAAGAAAAAAAAGGTTATTTGAAATATTTTGGTTTTCTGTTTTTGTCCTTATTTTGCACCCAAATAACGGGAAAAAAGAAAAAAAAAGTTATCTGAAATGTTTTGGTTTTCTGTTTTTGTCCTTATTTTGCACCCAAATAACGGGAAAAAATAAAAAAAAAGTTATCTGAAATATTTTGGTTTTCTGTTTTTGTCCTTATTTTGCACCCAAATAACGGGAAAAAAGAAAAAAAAAGTTATTTGAAATATTTTGGTTTTCTGTTTTTATCCTTATTTTGCACACAAATAACGGGAAAAAAGAAAAAAAAGTTATCTGAAATATTTTGGTTTTCTGTTTTTGTCCTTAATTTGCACCCAAATAACAGGAAAAAATAAAAAAAAAGTTATCTGAAATATTTTGGTTTTCTGTTTTTGTCCTTATTTTGCACCCAAATAACGGGAAAAAAGAAAAAAAAAGTTATTTGAAATATTTTGGTTTTCTGTTTTTGTCCTTATTTTGCACACAAATAACGGGAAAAAAGAAAAAAAAGTTATCTGAAATATTTTGGTTTTCTGTTTTTGTCCTTATTTTGCACCCAAATAACGGGAAAAAAGAAAAAAAAGTTATCTGAAATATTTTGGTTTTCTGTTTTTGTCCTTAATTTGCACCCAAATAACGGGAAAAAAAAAATGTTATCTGAAATATTTTCGTTTTCTGTTTTTGTCCTTATTTGGCAACCAATTAACGGGAAAAAGAAAAAAAAAGTTAATTGAAATATTTTGGTTTTCTGTTTTTGTCCTTATTTTGCACCTAAATAACGGGAAAAAAAAAAAAAAAGTTATTTGAAATATTTTGGTTTTCTGTTTTTGTCCTTATTTTGCACCCAAATAACGGGAAAAAAGAAAAAAAAAGTTATCTGAAATATTTTGGTTTTCTGTTTTTGTCCCTATTTTGCACCCAAATAACGGGAAAAAATAAAAAAAAAGTTATTTGAAATATTTTGGTTTTTTATTTTTGTCCTTAATTTGCACCCAAATAACGGGAAAAAAGTTATCTGAAAGATTTTGGTTTTCTGTTTTTGTCCTTATTTTGCACCCAAATAATGGGAAAAAATAAAAATAAAGTTATTTGAAATATTTTGGTTTTCTTGTTTTGTCCTTATTTTCCACCTAAATAACGTGAAAAAAGAAAAAAAAGGTATCTGAAATATTTTGGTTTTCTGTTTTTGTCCTTATTTTGCACCTAAATAACGGGAAAAAAGAAAAAAAAAGTTATCTGAAATATTTTGATTTTCTGTTTTTGTCCTTATTTTGCACCCAAATAACGGGAAAAAAGAAAAAAAAAGTTATTTGAAATATTTTGGTTTTCTGTTTTTGTCCTTATTTTGCACCCAAATAACAGGAAAAAAGAAAAAAAAAGTTATCTGAAATATTTTGGTTTTCTGTTTTTGTCCTTATTTTGCACCTAAACAACGGGAAAAAAGAAAAAAAAAGTTATTTGAAATATTTTGGTTTTCTGTTTTTGTCCTTATTTTGCACCCAATTAACGGGAAAAAAAAAGTTATCTGAAATATTTTGGTTTTCTGTTTTTGTCCTTATTTTGCACCCAATTAACGGGAAAAAAAAAGTTATCTGAAATATTTTGGTTTTCTGTTTTTGTCCTTATTTTGCACCGAAACAACGGGAAAAAAGAAAAAAAAGTTATTTGAAATATTGTGGTTTTCTGTTTTTGTCCTTATTTTGCACCTAAAAACGGGAAAAAATAAAAAAACAGTTATTTGAAATATTTTGGTTTTCTGTTTTTGTCCCTATTTTGCACTTAAATAACGGGAAAAAAGAAAAAAAAAGTTATTTGAAATAATTTGGTTTTCTGTTTTTGTCCTTATTTTGCACCCAAATAACGGGAAAAAAGAAAAAAAAAGTTATCTGAAATATTTTGGTTTTCTGTTTTTGTCCTTATTTTGCACCCAAATAACGGGAAAAATTTAAAAAAAAGTTATCTGAAATATTTTGGTTTTCTGTTTTTGTCCTTATTTTGCACCCAAATAACGGGAAAAAAGAAAAAAAAGTTATTTGAAATATTTTGGTTTTCTGTTGTTGTCCTTATTTTGCACCTAAATAACGGGAAAAAATAAAAAAACAGTTATTTGAAATATTTTGGTTTTCTGTTTTTGTCCCTATTTTGCACTTAAATAACGGGAAAAAAGAAAAAAAAAGTTATTTGAAATATTTTGGTTTTCTGGTTTTGTCCTTATTTTGCACCCAAATAACGGGAAAAAAGAAAAAAAAAGTTATCTGAAATATTTTGGTTTTCTGTTTTTGTCCTTATTTGCACCAAATAACGGGAAAAAAGAAAAAAAAAGTTATCTGAAATATTTTGGTTTTCGGTTTTTGTCCTTATTTTGCACCCAAATAACGGGAAAAAAGAAAAAAAAAGTTATCTGAAATATTTTGGTTTTCTGTTTTTATCCTTATTTTGCACCTAAACAACCGGAAAAAAGAAAAAAAGAGTTATTTGAAATATTTTGGTTTTCTGTTTTTGTCCTTATTTTACACCCAAATAACGGGAAAAAAGAAAAAAAAGTTATCTGAACTATTTTGGTTTTCTGTTTTTGTCCTTATTTTGCACCCAAATAACGGGAAAAAAGAAAAAAAAAGGTATCTGAAATATTTTGGTTTTTTGTTTTTGTCCTTATTTTGCACCCAAATAACGGGAAAAAAGAAAAAAAAAGTTATCTGAAATATTTTGGTTTTCTGTTTTTGTCCTTATTTTGCACCCAAATAACGGGAAAAAATTTAAAAAAAGTTATTTGAAATATTTTGGTTTTCTGTTTTTGTCCTTATTTTGCACCTAAATAACGGGAAAAAAGAAAAAAAAGTTATCTGAAATATTTTGGTTTTCTGTTTTTGTCCCTATTTTGCACTTAAATAACGGGAAAAAAGAAAAAATTTTGCACCCAAATAACAGGAAAAAAGAAAAAAAAAGTTATCTGAAATATTTTGGTTTTCTGTTTTTGTCCTTATTTGCACCCAAATAACGGGAAAAAAGAAAAAAAAAGTTATCTGAAATATTTTGGTTTTCGGTTTTTGTTCTTATTTTGCACCCAAATAACGGGAAAAAAGAAAAAAAAAGTTATCTGAAATATTTTGGTTTTCTGTTTTTATCCTTATTTTGCACCTAAACAACGGGAAAAAAGAAAAAAAAAGTTATTTGAAATATTTTGGTTTTCTTTTTTTGTCCTTATTTTACACCCAAATAACGGGAAAAAAGAAAAAAAAGTTATCTGAACTATTTTGGTTTTCTGTTTTTGTCCTTATTTTGCACCCAAATAACGGGAAAAAATAAAAAAAAAGTTATCTGAAATATTTTGGTTTTCTGTTTTTGTCCTTATTTTGCACCCAAATAACGGGAAAAAATTAAAAAAAAGTTATTTGAAATATTTTGGTTTTCTGTTTTTGTCCTTATTTTGCACCCAAATAACGGGAAAAAAGAAAAAAAAAGTTATCTGAAATATTTTGGTTTTCTGTTTTTGTCCTTATTTTGCACCCAAATAACGGGAAAAAATAAAAAAAAAGTTATCTGAAATATTTTGGTTTTCTGTTTTTGTCCTTATTTTGCACCCAAATAACGGGAAAAAATAAAAAAAAAGTTATTTGAAATATTTTGGTTTTTTATTTTTGTCCTTAATTTGCACCCAAATAACGGGAAAAAAGTTATCTGAAATATTTTGGTTTTCTGTTTTTGTCCTTATTTTGCACCCAAATAATGGGAAAAAATAAAAATAAAGTTATTTGAAATATTTTGGTTTTCTGGTTTTGTCCTTATTTTCCACCTAAATAACGTGAAAAAAGAAAAAAAAAGGTATCTGAAATATTTTGGTTTTCTGTTTTTGTCCTTATTTTGCACCCAAATAACGGGAAAAAATAAAAAAAAAGTTATCTGAAATATTTTGGTTTTCTGTTTTTGTCCTTATTTTGCACCCAAATAACGGGAAAAAATAAAAAAAAAGTTATTTTAAATATTTTGGTTTTTTATTTTTGTCCTTAATTTGCACCCAAATAACGGAAAAAAAGTTATCTGAAATATTTTGGTTTTCTGTTTTTGTCCTTATTTTGCACCCAAATAATGGGAAAAAATAAAAATAAAGTTATTTGGAATATTTTGGTTTTCTGGTTTTGTCCTTATTTTCCACCTAAATAACGTGAAAAAAGAAAAAAAAAGGTATCTGAAATATTTTGGTTTTCTGTTTTTGTCTTTATTTTGCACCTAAATAACGGGAAAAAAGAAAAAAAAAGTTATCTGAAATATTTTGGTTTTCTGTTTTTGTCCTTATTTTGCACCCAAATAACGGGAAAAAAGAAAAAAAAAGTTATCTGAAATATTTTGGTTTTCTGTTTTTGTCCTTATTTTGCACCCAAATAACGGGAAAAAAGAAAAAAAAGTTATTTGAAATATTTTGGTTTTCTGTTGTTGTCCTTATTTTGCACCTAAATAACGGGAAAAAATAAAAAAACAGTTACTTGAAATATTTTGGTTTTCTGTTTTTGTCCCTATTTTGCACTTAAATAACGGGAAAAAAGAAAAAAAAAGTTATTTGAAATATTTTGGTTTTCTGTTTTTCTCCTTATTTTGCACCCAAATAACGGGAAAATGGAAAAAAAAGGTTATCTGAAATATTTTGGTTTTCTGTTTTTGTCCTTATTTTGCACCTAAATAACGGTAAAAAATAAAAAAACAGTTATTTGAAATATTTTGGTTTTCTGTTTTTGTCCTTATTTTGCACCCAAATAACGGGAAAAAATTTAAAAAAAGTTATTTGAAATATTTTGGTTTTCTGTTTTTGTCCTTATTTTGCACCTAAATAACGGGAAAAAAGAAAAAAAAATTATCTGAAATATTTTGGTTTTCTGTTTTTGTCCTTTTTTTGCACCCAAATAACGGGAAAAAAGAAAAAAAAAGTTATCTGAAATATTTTTGTTTTCTGTTTTTGTCCTTATTTTGCACCCAAATAACGGGAAAAAATTTAAAAAAAGTTATTTGAAATATTTTGGTTTTCTGTTTTTGTCC
Organism: Empis livida; assembly: GCA_963932195.1. Taxonomy (NCBI): domain Eukaryota; kingdom Metazoa; phylum Arthropoda; class Insecta; order Diptera; family Empididae; genus Empis; species Empis livida. Next base: position 7,056 of record CAWVQG010000130.1, read on the forward strand.
TTATTTTGCAACTAAATAACGGGAAAAAAAAAAAAAAGTTATCTGAAATATTTTGGTTTTCTGTTTTTGTCTTTTTTTTGCACCCAAATAACGGGAAAAAAGAAAAAAAAAGTTATCTGAAATATTTTGGTTTTCTGTTTTTGTCCTTATTTTGCACCCAAATAACGGGAAAAAATAAAAAAAAAGTTATTTGAAATATTTTGGTTTTCTGTTTTTGTCCTTATTTTACACCCAAATAACGGGAAAAAAGAAAAAAAGTTATCTGAACTATTTTTTTTGTTTTTTTGTTTTTGTCCTTATTTTGCACCCAAATAACGGGAAAAAATAAAAAAAAAGTTATCTGAAATATTTTGGTTTTCTGTTTTTGTCCTTATTTTGCACCCAAATAAAGGGAAAAAAGAAAAAAAAAGTTATTTGAAATATTTTGGTTTTCTGTTTTTGCCCTTATTTTGCACCCAATTAACGGGAAAAAAAAAGTTATCTGAAATATTTTGGTTTTCTGTTTTTGTCCTTATTTTGCACGCAAATAACGGGAAAAATTTAAAAAAAAGTTATATGAAATATTTTGGTTTTCTGTTTTTGTCCTTATTTTGCACCCAAATAAAGGGAAAAAAGAAAAAAAAAGTTATTTGAAATATTTTGGTTTTCTGTTTTTGTCTTTATTTTGCACCCAAATAAAGGGAAAAAAGAAAAAAAAAGTTATCTGAAATATTTTGGTTTTCTGTTTTTGACCTTATTTTGCACCCAAATAACAGCAAAAAAGAAAAAAAAAGTTATCTGAAATATTTTGGTTTTCTGTTTTTGTCCTTATTTTGCACCCAATTAACGGGAAAAAAAAAAGTTATCTGAAATATTTTGGTTTTCTGTTTGTGTCCCTATTTTGCACTTAAATAACGGGAAAAAAGAAAAAAAAGGTTATTTGAAATATTTTGGTTTTCTGTTTTTGTCCTTATTTTGCACCCAAATAACGGGAAAAAAGAAAAAAAAAGTTATCTGAAATGTTTTGGTTTTCTGTTTTTGTCCTTATTTTGCACCCAAATAACGGGAAAAAATAAAAAAAAAGTTATCTGAAATATTTTGGTTTTCTGTTTTTGTCCTTATTTTGCACCCAAATAACGGGAAAAAAGAAAAAAAAAGTTATTTGAAATATTTTGGTTTTCTGTTTTTATCCTTATTTTGCACACAAATAACGGGAAAAAAGAAAAAAAAGTTATCTGAAATATTTTGGTTTTCTGTTTTTGTCCTTAATTTGCACCCAAATAACGGGAAAAAATAAAAAAAAAGTTATCTGAAATATTTTGGTTTTCTGTTTTTGTCCTTATTTTGCACCCAAATAACGGGAAAAAAGAAAAAAAAAGTTATTTGAAATATTTTGGTTTTCTGTTTTTGTCCTTATTTTGCACACAAATAACGGGAAAAAAGAAAAAAAAGTTATCTGAAATATTTTGGTTTTCTGTTTTTGTCCTTATTTTGCACCCAAATAACGGGAAAAAAGAAAAAAAAGTTATCTGAAATATTTTGGTTTTCTGTTTTTGTCCTTAATTTGCACCCAAATAACGGGAAAAAAAAAAATGTTATCTGAAATATTTTCGTTTTCTGTTTTTGTCCTTATTTGGCAACCAATTAACGGGAAAAAGAAAAAAAAAAGTTAATTGAAATATTTTGGTTTTCTGTTTTTGTCCTTATTTTGCACCTAAATAACGGGAAAAAATAAAAAAAAAGTTATTTGAAATATTTTGGTTTTCTGTTTTTGTCCTTATTTTGCACCCAAATAACGGGAAAAAAGAAAAAAAAAGCTACTTGAAATATTTTGGTTTTCTGTTTTTGTCCTTATTTTGCACCCAAATAACGGGAAAAAAGAAAAAAAAAAGTTATTTGAAATATTTTGGTTTTTTATTTTTGTCCTTAATTTGCACCCAAATAACGGGAAAAAAGAAAAAAAAGTTATCTGTAATATTTTGGTTTCCTGTTTTTGTCCTTATTTTGCACCCAAATAACGGGAAAAAAGAAAAAAAAAATAACTGAAATATTTTGGTTTTCTGTTTTTGTCCTTAATTTGCACCCAAATAACGGGAAAAAAGGAAAAAATGTTATCTGAAATATTTTCGTTTTCTGTTTTTGTCCTTATTTTGCACCCAAATAACGGGAAAAAGAAAAAAAAAAGTTAATTGAAATATTTTGGTTTTCTGTTTTTGTCCTTATTTTGCACCCAAATAACCTGAAAAAATAAAAAAAAAGTTATCTGAAATATTTTAGTTTTCTGTTTTTGTCCTTATTTTGCACCCAAATAACGGGAAAAAATTTAAAAAAATTATTTGAAATATTTTGGTTTTCTGTTTTTGTCCTTATTTTGCACCCAAATAACGGGAAAAAAGAAAAAAAAAGTTATCTGAACTATTTTGGTTTTCTGTTTTTGTCCTTATTTTGCACCCAAATAACGGGAAAAAATAAAAAAAAAGTTATTTGAAATATTTTGGTTTTCTGTTTTTGTCCTTATTTTGCACCCAAATAACGGGAAAAAAGAAAAAAAAAGTTATCTGAAATATTTTGGTTTTCTGTTTTTGTCCTTATTTTGCACCCAAATAACGGGAAAAAATAAAAAAAAAGTTATTTGAAATATTTTGGTTTTTTATTTTTGTCCTTAATTTGCACCCAAATAACGGGAAAAAAGTTATCTGAAAGATTTTGGTTTTCTGTTTTTGTCCTTATTTTGCACCCAAATAATGGGAAAAAATAAAAATAAAGTTATTTGAACTATTTTGGTTTTCTTGTTTTGTCCTTATTTTCCACCTAAATAACGTGAAAAAAGAAAAAAAAGGTATCTGAAATATTTTGGTTTTCTGTTTTTGTCCTTATTTTGCACCTAAATAACGGGAAAAAAGAAAAAAAAAGTTATCTGAAATATTTTGATTTTCTGTTTTTGTCCTTATTTTGCACCCAAATAACGGGAAAAAAGAAAAAAGAAGTTATCTGAAATATTTTGGTTTTCTGTTTTTGTCCTTATTTTGCACCCAAATAACGGGAAAAAAGAAAAAAAAGTTATTTGAAATATTTTGGTTTTCTGTTGTTGTCCTTATTTTGCACCTAAATAACGGGAAAAAATAAAAAAACAGTTATTTGAAATATTTTGGTTTTCTGTTTTTGTCCCTATTTTGCACTTAAATAACGGGAAAAAAGAAAAAAAAAGTTATTTGAAATATTTTGGTTTTCTGGTTTTGTCCTTATTTTGCACCCAAATAACGGGAAAAAAGAAAAAAAAAGTTATCTGAAATATTTTGGTTTTCTGTTTTTGTCCTTATTTGCACCAAATAACGGGAAAAAAGAAAAAAAAAGTTATCTGAAATATTTTGGTTTTCGGTTTTTGTCCTTATTTTGAACCCAAATAACGGGAAAAAAGAAAAAAAAAGTTATCTGAAATATTTTGGTTTTCTGTTTTTATCCTTATTTTGCACCTAAACAACCGGAAAAAAGAAAAAAAGAGTTATTTGAAATATTTTGGTTTTCTGTTTTTGTCCTTATTTTACACCCAAATAACGGGAAAAAAGAAAAAAAAGTTATCTGAACTATTTTGGTTTTCTGTTTTTGTCCTTATTTTGCACCCAAATAACGGGAAAAAATAAAAAAAAATTATCTGAAATATTTTGGTTTTCTGTTTTTGTCCTTATTTTGCACCCAAATAACGGTAAAAAATTAAAAAAAAGTTATTTGAAATATTTTGGTTTTCTGTTTTTGTCCTTATTTTGCACCCAAATAACGGGAAAAAAGAAAAAAAAAGTTATCTGAAATATTTTGGTTTTTTGTTTTTGTCCTTATTTTGCACCCAAATAACGGGAAAAAAGAAAAATAAAGTTATCTGAAATATTTTGGTTTTCTGTTTTTGTCCTTATTTTGCACCCAAATAACGGGAAAAAATTTAAAAAAAGTTATTTGAAATATTTTGGTTTTCTGTTTTTGTCCTTATTTTGCACCTAAATAACGGGAAAAAAGAAAAAAAAGTTATCTGAAATATTTTGGTTTTCTGTTTTTGTCCCTATTTTGCACTTAAATAACGGGAAAAAAGAAAAAATTTTGCACCCAAATAACAGGAAAAAAGAAAAAAAAAGTTATCTGAAATATTTTGGTTTTCTGTTTTTGTCCTTATTTGCACCCAAATAACGGGAAAAAAGAAAAAAAAAGTTATCTGAAATATTTTGGTTTTCGGTTTTTGTTCTTATTTTGCACCCAAATAACGGGAAAAAGAAAAAAAAAAGTTATCTGAAATATTTTGGTTTTCTGTTTTTATCCTTATTTTGCACCTAAACAACGGGAAAAAAGAAAAAAAAAGTTATTTGAAATATTTTGGTTTTCTGTTTTTGTCCTTATTTTGCACCCAAATAACGGGAAAAAAGAAAAAAAAAGTTATCTGAAATATTTTGGTTTTCGGTTTTTGTTCTTATTTTTCACCCAAATAACGGGAAAAAAGAAAAAAAAGTTATCTGAACTATTTTGGTTTTCTGTTTTTGTCCTTATTTTGCACCCAAATAACGGGAAAAAATAAAAAAAAAGTTATCTGAAATATTTTGGTTTTCTGTTTTTGTCCTTATTTTGCACCCAAATAACGGGAAAAAATTAAAAAAAAGTTATTTGAAATATTTTGGTTTTCTGTTTTTGTCCTTATTTTGCACCCAAATAACGGGAAAAAATAAAAAAAAAGTTATCTGAAATATTTTGGATTTCTGTTTTTGTCCTTATTTTGCACCCAAATAACGGGAAAAAATAAAAAAAATTTATCTGAAATATTTTGGTTTCCTGTTTTTGTCCTTATTTTGCACCCAAATAACGGGAAAAAATAAAAAAAAAGTTATTTGAAATATTTTGGTTTTTTATTTTTGTCCTTAATTTGCACCCAAATAACGGGAAAAAAGTTATCTGAAATATTTTGGTTTTCTGTTTTTGCCCTTATTTTGCACCCAAATAATGGGAAAAAATAAAAATAAAGTTATTTGAAATATTTTGGTTTTCTGGTTTTGTCCTTATTTTCCACCTAAATAACGTGAAAAAAGAAAAAAAAAGGTATCTGAAATATTTTGGTTTTCTGTTTTTGTCCTTATTTTGCACCCAAATAACGGGAAAAAATAAAAAAAAACTTATCTGAAATATTTTGGTTTTCTGTTTTTGTCCTTATTTTGCACCCAAATAACGGGAAAAAATAAAAAAAAAGTTATTTTAAATATTTTGGTTTTTTATTTTTGTCCTTAATTTGCACCCAAATAACGGGAAAAAAGTTATCTGAAATATTTTGGTTTTCTGTTTTTGTCCTTATTTTGCACCCAAATAATGGGAAAAAATAAAAATAAAGTTATTTGGAATATTTTGGTTTTCTGGTTTTGTCCTTATTTTCCACCTAAATAACGTGAAAAAAGAAAAAAAAAGGTATCTGAAATATTTTGGTTTTCTGTTTTTGTCTTTATTTTGCACCTAAATAACGGGAAAAAAGAAAAAAAAAGTTATCTGAAATATTTTGGTTTTCTGTTTTTGTCCTTATTTTGCACCCAAATAACGGGAAAAAAGAAAAAAAAAGTTATCTGAAATATTTTGGTTTTCTGTTTTTGTCCTTATTTTGCACCCAAATAACGGGGAAAAAAAAAAAAAAAAAAAAAGAAATATTTTGGTTTTCTGTTGTTGTCCTTATTTTGCACCTAAATAACGGGAAAAAATAAAAAAACAGTTATTTGAAATATTTTGGTTTTCTGTTTTTGTCCCTATTTTGCACTTAAATAACGGGAAAAAAGAAAAAAAAAGTTATTTGAAATATTTTGGTTTTCTGTTTTTGTCCTTATTTTGCACCCAAATAACGGGAAAATGGAAAAAAAAGGTTATCTGAAATATTTTGGTTTTCTGTTTTTGTCCTTATTTTGCACCTAAATAACGGTAAAAAATAAAAAAACAGTTATCTGAAATATTTTGGTTTTCTGTTTTTGTCCTTATTTTGCACCCAAATAACGGGAAAAAATTTAAAAAAAGTTATTTGAAATATTTTGGTTTTCTGTTTTTGTCCTTATTTTGCACCTAAATAACGGGAAAAAAGAAAAAAAAATTATCTGAAATATTTTGGTTTTCTGTTTTTGTCCTTTTTTTGCACCCAAATAACGGGAAAAAAGAAAAAAAAAGTTATCTGAAATATTTTTGTTTTCTGTTTTTGTCCTTATTTTGCACCCAAATAACGGGAAAAAATTTAAAAAAAGTTATTTGAAATATTTTGGTTTTCTGTTTTTGTCCTTATTTTGCAACTAAATAACGGGAAAAAAAAAAAAAGTTATCTGCAATATTTTGGTTTTCTGTTTTTGTCCTTTTTTTGCACCCAAATAACGGGAAAAAAGAAAAAAAAAGTTATCTGAAATATTTTGGTTTTCTGTTTTTGTCCTTATTTTGCACCCAAATAACGGGAAAAAATAAAAAAAAAGTTATTTGAAATATTTTGGTTTTCTGTTTTTGTCCTTATTTTACACCCAAATAACGGGAAAAAAGAAAAAAAGTTATCTGAACTATTTTTTTTGTTTTTTTGTTTTTGTCCTTATTTTGCACCCAAATAACGGGAAAAAATAAAAAAAAAGTTATCTGAAATATTTTGGTTTTCTGTTTTTGTCCTTATTTTGCACCCAAATAACGGGAAAAAAGAAAAAAAAAGTTATCTGAAATATTTTGGTTTTCTGTTTTTGTCCTTATTTTGCACCCAAATAACGGGAAAAAATAAAAAAAAAGTTATCTGAAATATTTTGGTGTTCTGTTTTTGTCCTTATTTTGCAACTAAATAACGGGAAAAAAAAAAAAAAAGTTATCTGAAATATTTTGGTTTTCTGTTTTTGTCCTTTTTTTGCACCCAAATAACGGGAAAAAAGAAAAAAAAAGTTATCTGAAATATTTTGGTTTTCTGTTTTTGTCCTTATTTTGCACCCAAATAACGGGAAAAAATAAAAAAAAAGTTATTTGAAATATTTTGGTTTTCTGTTTTTGTCCTTATTTTACACCCAAATAACGGGAAAAAAGAAAAAAAGTTATCTGAACTATTTTTTTTGGTTTTTTGTTTTTGTCCTTATTTTGCACCCAAATAACGGGAAAAAAGAAAAAAAAAGTTATCTGAAATATTTTGGTTTTCTGTTTTTGTCCTTATTTTGCACCCAAATAACGGGGAAAAATAAAAAAAAAGTTATCTGTAATATTTTGGTTTCCTGTTTTTGTCCTTATTTTGCACCCAAATAACGGGAAAAAAGAAAAAAAAAATAACTGAAATATTTTGGTTTTCTGTTTTTGTCCTTAATTTGCACCCAAATAACGGGAAAAAAGAAAAAAATGTTATCTGAAATATTTTCGTTTTCTGTTTTTGTCCTTATTTTGCACCCAAATAACGGGAAAAAGAAAAAAAAAAGTTATCTGAAATATTTTAGTTTTCTGTTTTTGTCCTTATTTTGCACCCAAATAACGGGAAAAAATTTAAAAAAATTATTTGAAATATTTTGGTTTTCTGTTTTTGTCCTTATTTTGCACCCAAATAACGGGAAAAAAGAAAAAAAAAGTTATCTGAAATATTTTGGTTTTCGGGTTTTGTCCTTATTTTGCACCCAAATAACGGGAAAAAAGAAAAAAAAAGTTATCTGAAATATTTTGGTTTTCTGTTTTTGTCCTTATTTTGCACCTAAACAACGGGAAAAAAGAAAAAAAAAGTTATTTGAAATATTTTGGTTTTCTGTTTTTGTCCTTATTTTACACCCAAATAACGGGAAAAAAGAAAAAAAAGTTATCTGAACTATTTTGGTTTTCTGTTTTTGTCCTTATTTTGCACCCAAATAACGGGAAAAAATAAAAAAAAAGTTATCTGAAATATTTTGGTTTTCTCTTTTTGTCCTTATTTTGCACCCAAATAACGGGAAAAAATAAAAAAAAAGTTATTTGAAATATTTTGGTTTTCTGTTTTTGTCCTTATTTTGCACCCAAATAACGGGAAAAAAGAAAAAAAAAGTTATCTGAAATATTTTGGTTTTCTGTTTTTGTCCTTATTTTGCACCCAAATAACGGGAAAAAATAAAAAAAAAGTTATTTGAAATATTTTGGTTTTTTATATTTGTCCTTAATTTGCACCCAAATAACAGGAAAAAAGTTATCTGAAAGATTTTGGTTTTCTGTTTTTGTCCTTATTTTGCACCCAAATAATGGGAAAAAATAAAATTAAAGTTATTTGAAATATTTTGGTTTTCTTGTTTTGTCCTTATTTTCCACCTAAATAACTTGAAAAAAGAAAAAAAAGGTATCTGAAATATTTTGGTTTTCTGTTTTTGTCCTTATTTTGCACCTAAATAACGGGAAAAAAGAAAAAAAAAGTTATCTGAAATATTTTGATTTTCTGTTTTTGTCCTTATTTTGCACCCAAATAACGGGAAAAAAGAAAAAAAAAGTTATCTGAAATATTTTGGTTTTCTGTTTTTGTCCTTATTTTGCACCCAAATAACGGGAAAAAAGAAAAAAAAGTTATTTGAAATATTTTGGTTTTCTGTTGTTGTCCTTATTTTGCACCTAAATAACGGGAAAAAATAAAAAAACAGTTATTTGAAATATTTTGGTTTTCTGTTTTTGTCCCTATTTTGCACTTAAATAACGCCAAAAAAGAAAAAAAAAGTTATTTGAAATATTTTGGTTTTCTGGTTTTGTCCTTATTTTGCACCCAAATAACGGGAAAAAAGAAAAAAAAAGTTATCTGAAATATTTTGGTTTTCTGTTTTTGTCCTTATTTGCACCAAATAACGGGAAAAAAGAAAAAAAAAGTTATCTGAAATATTTTGGTTTTCGGTTTTTGTCCTTATTTTGCACCCAAATAACGGGAAAAAAGAAAAAAAAAGTTATCTGAAATATTTTGGTTTTCTGTTTTTATCCTTATTTTGCACCTAAACAACCGGAAAAAAGAAAAAAAGAGTTATTTGAAATATTTTGGTTTTCTGTTTTTGTCCTTATTTTACACCCAAATAACGGGAAAAAAGAAAAAAAAGTTATCTGAACTATTTTGGTTTTCTGTTTTTGTCCTTATTTTGCACCCAAATAACGGGAAAAAATAAAAAAAAATTATCTGAAATATTTTGGTTTTCTGTTTTTGTCCTTATTTTGCACCCAAATAACGGTAAAAAATTAAAAAAAAGTTATTTGAAATATTTTGGTTTTCTGTTTTTGTCCTTATTTTGCACCCAAATAACGGGAAAAAAGAAAAAAAAAGTTATCTGAAATATTTTGGTTTTCTGTTTTTGTCCTTATTTTGCACCCAAATAACGGGAAAAAAGAAAAAAAAAGTTATCTGAAATATTTTGGTTTTCTGTTTTTGTCCTTATTTTGCACCCAAATAACGGGAAAAAATTTAAAAAAAGTTATTTGAAATATTTTGGTTTTCTGTTTTTGTCATTATTTTGCACCTAAATAACGGGAAAAAAGAAAAAAAAGTTATCTGAAATATTTTGGTTTTCTGTTTTTGTCCCTATTTTGCACTTAAATAACGGGAAAAAAGAAAAAATTTTGCACCCAAATAACAGGAAAAAAGAAAAAAAAAGTTATCTGAAATATTTTGGTTTTCTGTTTTTGTCCTTATTTGCACCCAAATAACGGGAAAAAAGAAAAAAAAAGTTATCTGAAATATTTTGGTTTTCGGTTTTTGTTCTTATTTTGCACCCAAATAACGGGAAAAAAGAAAAAAAAAGTTATCTGAAATATTTTGGTTTTCTGTTTTTATCCTTATTTTGCACCTAAACAACGGGAAAAAAGAAAAAAAAAGTTATTTGAAATATTTTGGTTTTCTGTTTTTGTCCTTATTTTACACCCAAATAACGGGAAAAAAGAAAAAAAAGTTATCTGAACTATTTTGGTTTTCTGTTTTTGTCCTTATTTTGCACCCAAATAACGGGAAAAAATAAAAAAAAAGTTATCTGAAATATTTTGGTTTTCTGTTTTTGTCCTTATTTTGCACCCAAATAACGGGAAAAAATTAAAACAAAGTTATTTGAAATATTTTGGTTTTCTGTTTTTGTCCTTATTTTGCACCCAAATAACGGGAAAAAAGAAAAAAAAAGTTATCTGAAATATTTTGGTTTTCTGTTTTTGTCCTTATTTTGCACCCAAATAACGGGAAAAAATAAAAAAAAAGTTATCTGAAATATTTTGGTTTTCTGTTTTTGTCCTTATTTTGCACCCAAATAACGGGAAAAAATAAAAAAAAAGTTATTTGAAATATTTTGGTTTTTTATTTTTGTCCTTAATTTGCACCCAAATAACGGGAAAAAAGTTATCTGAAATATTTTGGTTTTCTGTTTTTGTCCTTATTTTGCACCCAAATAATGGGAAAAAATAAAAATAAAGTTATTTGAAATATTTTGGTTTTCTGGTTTTGTCCTTATTTTCCACCTAAATAACGTGAAAAAAGAAAAAAAAAGGTATCTGAAATATTTTGGTTTTCTGTTTTTGTCCTTATTTTGCACCCAAATAACGGGAAAAAATAAAAAAAAAGTTATTTTAAATATTTTGGTTTTTTATTTTTGTCCTTAATTTGCACCCAAATAACGGGAAAAAAGTTATCTGAAATATTTTGGTTTTCTGTTTTTGTCCTTATTTTGCACCCAAATAATGGGAAAAAATAAAAATAAAGTTATTAGGAATATTTTGGTTTTCTGGTTTTGTCCTTATTTTCCACCTAAATAACGTGAAAAAAGAAAAAAAAAGGTATCTGAAATATTTTGGTTTTCTGTTTTTGTCTTTATTTTGCACCTAAATAACGGGAAAAAAGAAAAAAAAAGTTATCTGAAATATTTTGGTTTTCTGTTTTTGTCCTTATTTTGCACCCAAATAACGGGAAAAAAGAAAAAAAAAGTTATCTGAAATATTTTGGTTTTCTGTTTTTGTCCTTATTTTGCACCCAAATAACGGGAAAAAAGAAAAAAAAGTTATTTGAAATATTTTGGTTTTCTGTTGTTGTCCTTATTTTGCACCTAAATAACGGGAAAAAATAAAAAAACAGTTATTTGAAATATTTTGGTTTTCTGTTTTTGTCCCTATTTTGCACTTAAATAACGGGAAAAAAGAAAAAAAAAGTTATTTGAAATATTTTGGTTTTCTGTTTTTGTCCTTATTTTGCACCCAAATAACGGGAAAATGGAAAAAAAAGGTTATCTGAAATATTTTGGTTTTCTGTTTTTGTCCTTATTTTGCACCTAAATAACGGTAAAAAATAAAAAACAGTTATCTGAAATATTTTGGTTTTCTGTTTTTGTCCTTATTTTGCACCCAAATAACGGGAAAAAATTTAAAAAAAGTTATTTGAAATATTTTGGTTTTCTGTTTTTGTCCTTATTTTGCACCTAAATAACGGGAAAAAAGAAAAAAAAATTATCTGAAATATTTTGGTTTTCTGTTTTTGTCCTTTTTTTGCACCCAAATAACGGGAAAAAAGAAAAAAAAAGTTATCTGAAATATTTTTGTGTTCTGTTTTTGTCCTTATTTTGCACCCAAATAACGGGAAAAAATTTAAAAAAAGTTATTTGAAATATTTTGGTTTTCTGTTTTTGTCCTTATTTTGCAACTAAATAACGGGAAAAAAAAAAAAAAAGTTATCTGAAATATTTTGGTTTTCTGTTTTTGTCCTTTTTTTGCACCCAAATAACGGGAAAAAAGAAAAAAAAAGTTATCTGAAATATTTTGGTTTTCTGTTTTTGTCCTTATTTTGCACCCAAATAACGGGAAAAAATAAAAAAAAAGTTATTTGAAATATTTTGGTTTTCTGTTTTTGTCCTTATTTTACACCCAAATAACGGGAAAAAAGAAAAAAAGTTATCTGAACTATTTTTTTTGGTTTTTTGTTTTTGTCCTTATTTTGCACCCAAATAACGGGAAAAAATAAAAAAAAAGTTATCTGAAATATTTTGGTTTTCTGTTTTTGTCCTTATTTTGCACCCAAATAACGGGAAAAAAGAAAAAAAAAGTTATCTGAAATATTTTGGTTTTCTGTTTTTGTCCTTATTTTGCACCCAAATAACGGGAAAAAATAAAAAAAAAGTTATCTGAAATATTTTGGTGTTCTGTTTTTGTCCTTATTTTGCAACTATATAACGGGAAAAAAAAAAAAAAGTTATCTGAAATATTTTGGTTTTCTGTTTTTGTCCTTTTTTTGCACCCAAATAACGGGAAAAAATAAAAAAAAAGTTATTTGAAATATTTTGGTTTTCTGTTTTTGTCCTTATTTTACACCCAAATAACGGGAAAAAAGAAAAAAAGTTATCTGAACTATTTTTTTTGGTTTTTTGTTTTTGTCCTTATTTTGCACCCAAATAACGGGAAAAAATAAAAAAAAAGTTATTTGAAATATTTTGGTTTTCTGGTTTTGTCCTTATTTTCCACCTAAATAACGTGAAAAAAAAAAAAGGTATCTGAAATATTTTGGTTTTCTGTTTTTGTCCTTATTTTGCACCTAAATAACGGGAAAAAAGAAAAAAAAAATTATCTGAAATATTTTGGTTTTCTGTTATGTCCTTATTTTGCACCCAAATAACGGGAAAAAAGAAAAAAAAAGTTATCTGAAATATTTTGGTTTTCTGTTTTTGTCCTTATTTTGCACCGAAACAACGGGAAAAAAGAAAAAAAAGTTATTTGAAATATTTTGGTTTTCTGTTTTTGTCCTTATTTTGCACCTAAAAACGGGAAAAAATAAAAAAACAGTTATTTGAAATATTTTGGTTTTCTGTTTTTGTCCCTATTTTGCACTTAAATAACGGGAAAAAAGAAAAAAAAAGTTATTTGAAATATTTTGGTTTTCTGTTTTTGTTCTTATTTTGCACCCAAATAACGGGAAAAAAGAAAAAAAAAGTTATCTGAAATAATTTGGTTTTCTGTTTTTGTCCTTTTTTTGCACCCAAATAACGGGAAAAAATAAAAAAAACAGTTATCTGAAATATTTTGGTTTTCTGTTTTTGTCCTTATTTTGCACCCAAATAACGGGAAAAATTAAAAAAAAAGTTATCTGAAATATTTTGGTTTTCTGTTTTTGTCCTTATTTTGCACCCAAATAAAGGGAAAAAAGAAAAAAAAAGTTATTTGAAATATTTTGGTTTTCTGTTTTTGTCCTTATTTTGCACCCAATTAACGGGAAAAAAAAAGTTATCTGAAATATTTTGGTTTTCTGTTTTTGTCCTTATTTTGCACCCAAATAGCGGGAAAAATTTAAAAAAAAGTTATCTGAAATATTTTGGTTTTCTGTTTTTGTCCTTATTTTGCACCCAAATAAAGGGAAAAAAGAAAAAAAAAGTTATTTGAAATATTTTGGTTTTCTGTTTTTGTCCTTATTTTGCACCCAAATAACGGGAAATATTTAAAAAAAAGTTATCTGAAATATTTTGGTTTTCTGTTTTTGTCTTTATTTTGCACCCAAATAACAGGAAAAAAGAAAAAAAAAGTTATCTGAAATATTTTGGTTTTCTGTTTTTGTCCTTATTTTGCACCTAAACAACGGGAAAAAAGAAAAAAAAAGTTATTTGAAATATTTTGGTTTTCTGTTTTTGTCCTTATTTTGCACCCAATTAACGGGAAAAAAAAGTTATCTGAAATATTTTAGTTTTCTGTTTGTGTCCCTATTTTGCACTTAAATAACGGGGAAAAAGAAAAAAAAGGTTATTTGAAATATTTTGGTTTTGTGTTTTTGTCCTTATTTTGCACCCAAATAATGGGAAAAAAGAAAACAAAGTTATCTGAAATATTTTGGTTTTCTGTTTTTGCCCTTATTTTGCACCCAAATAACGGGAAAAAATAAAAAAAAAGTTATCTGAAATATTTTGGTTTTCTGTTTTTGTCCTTATTTTGCACCCAAATAACGGGAAAAAAGAAAAAAAAAGTTATTTGAAATATTTTGGTTTTCTGTTTTTGTCCTTATTTTGCACACAAATAACGGGAAAAAAGAAAAAAAAGTTATCTGAAATATTTTGGTTTTCTGTTTTTGTCCTTATTTTGCACCTAAACAACGGGAAAAAAGAAAAAAAAAGTTATTTGAAATATTTTGGTTTTCTGTTTTTGTCCTTATTTTGCAACCAATTAACGGGAAAAAAAAAGTTATCTGAAATATTTTGGTTTTCTGTTTTTGTCCTTATTTTGCACCCAAATAACGGGAAAAATTAAAAAAAAAGTTATCTGAAATATTTTGGTTTTCTGTTTTTGTCCTTATTTTGCACACAAATAACGGGAAAAAATAAAAAAAAAGTTATTTGAAATATTTTAGTTTTCGTTTTTGTCCTTATTTTGCACCCAAATAACGGGAAAAAATAAAAAAAAAGTTATCTGAAATATTTTGGTTTTCTGTTTTTGTCCTTATTTTGCACCCAAATAACGGGAAAAAAGAAAAGAAAAGTTATTTGAAATATTTTGGTTTTCTGTTTTTGTCCTTATTTTGTACCCAAATAACGGGAAAAAGAAAAAAAAAGTTATTTGAAATATTTTGGTTTCCTGTTTTTGTCCTTATTTTGCACCTAAATAACGGGAAAAAAAAAAAAAAAGTTATTTGAAATATTTTGGTTTTCTGTTTTTGTCCTTATTTTGCACCCACATAACGGGAAAAAAATAAAAAAAAAGTTATTTGAAATATTTTGGTTTTCTGTTTTTGTCTTTATTTTGCACCCAAATAACGGGAAACAAGAAAAAAAAAGTTAATTGAAATATTTTGGTTTTCTGTTTTTGTCCTTATTTTGCACCCAAATAACGGGAAAAAAGAAAAAAAAAGTTATCTGAAATATTTTGGTTTTCTGTTTTTGTCCTTATTTTGCACCCAAATAACGGGAAAAAATAAAAAAAAAGTTATCTGAAATATTTTGGTTTTCTGTTTTTGTCCTTATTTTGCACCCAATTAACGAGAAAAAAAAAGGTTATCTGAAATATTTTGGTTTGCTGTTTTTGTCCTTATTTTGTACCCAAATAACGGGAAAAAATAAAAAAAAAGTTATCTGAAATATTTTGGTTTTCTGTTTTTGTCCTTATTTTGCACCCAATTAACGAGAAAAAAAAAGGTTATCTGAAATATTTTGGTTTGCTGTTTTTGTCCTTATTTTGTACCTAAATAACGAGAAAAAATAAAAAAAAAGTTATCTGAAATATTTTGGTTTTCTGTTTTTGTCCTTATTTTGCACCCAAATAACGGGAAAAATTAAAAAAAAAGTTATCTGAAATATTTTGGTTTTCTGTTTTTGTCCTTATTTTGCACCCAAATAACGGGAAAAAATAAAGAAAAAGTTATTTGAAATATTTTAGTTTTCTGTTTTTGTCCTTATTTTGCACCCAAATAACGGGAAAAAAAAAAAAAAGTTATCTGAAATATTTTGGTTTTCTGTTTTTGTCCTTATTTTGCACCCAAATAACGGGAAAAAAAAAAGTTATTTGAAATATTTTGGTTTTCTATTTTTGTCCTTATTTTGCACCCAAATAACGGGAAAAAAGAAAAAAAGGTTATCTGAAATATTTTGGTTGTTTTTTTGTCCTTATTTTGCACCCAAATAACGGGAAAAAAGAAAAAAAGGTGATCTGAAATATTTTGGTTGTTTTTTTTTGTCCTTATTTTGCACCCAAATAACGGGAAAAAATAAAAAAAAAGTTATCTGAAATATTTTGGTTTTCTGTTTTTGTCCTTATTTTGCACCCAAATAACGGGAAAAAAGAAAAAAAAAGTTATTTGAAATATTTTGGTTTTCTTTTTTTGTCCTTATTTTACACCTAAACAACGGGAAAAAAGAAAAAAACAGTTATTTGAAATATTTTGGTTTTCTGTTTTTGTGCCTATTTTGCACTTAAATAACGGGAAAAAAGAAAAAAAAGTTATTTGAAATATTTTGGTTTTCTGTTTTTGTCCTTATTTTGCACCCAAATAACGGGAAAAAAGAAAAAAAAAGTTATCTGAAATATTTTGGTTTTTGTCCTTATTTTGCACCCAAATAACGGAAAAAAAGATAAAAAAGTTACCTGAAATATTTTGGTTTTTTGTTTTTGTCCTTATTTTGCACCCAAATAACGGGGAAAAAAAAAAGTTATCTGAAATATTTTGGTTTTCTGTTTTTGTTCTTATTTTGCACCTAAACACCCGGAAAAAAGAAAAAAAAGTTATATGAAATATTTTGATTCTGTGTTTTTGTCCTTATTTTGCACCCAAATAACGGGAAAAAAGAAAAAAAAAAGTTATCTGAAATATTTTGGTTTTCTGTTTTCGTCCTTATTTTGCACCCAAATAATGGGAAAAAAGAAAAAAAAGGTATTTGAAATATATTGGTTTTCTGTTTTTGTCCTTATTTTGCACCCAAATAACGGAAAAAAAGAAAAAAAAAGTTATTTGAAATATTTTGGTTTTCTGTTTTTGTCCTTATTTTGCACCTAAATAAAGGGAAAAAATAAAAAAACAGTTATTTGAAATATTTTGGTTTTCTGTTTTTGTCCCTATTTTGCACTTAAGTAACGGGAAAAAAGAAAAAAAAAGTTATTTGAAATATTTTGGTTTTCTGTTTTTGTCCTTATTTTGCACCCAAATAACGGGATAAAAGAAAACAAAAGTTATCTGAAATATTTTGGTTTTCTGTTTTTGTCCTTATTTTGCACCCAAATAACGGGAAAAAAGAAAAAAAAAGTTAATTGAAATATTTTGGTTTTCTGTTTTTGTACTTATTTTGCACCCACATAACGGGAAAAAAATTAAAAAAAAGTTATTTGAAATATTTTGGTTTTCTGTTTTTGTCTTTATTTTGCACCCAAATAACGGGAAAAAAGAAAAAAAAGTTACCTGAAATATTTTGGTTTTTTGTTTTTGTCCTTATTTTGCACCCAAATGGGAAAAAAAAAAAGTTATCTGAAATATTTTGGTTTTCTGTTTTTTTTCTTATTTTGCACCTAAACAACGGGAAAAAAGAAAAAAAAAGTTATTTGAAATATTTTGGTTTTCTGTTTTTGTCCTTATTTTGCACCCAATTAACGGGAATAAAAAAAGTTATATGAAATATTTTGGTTTTCTGTTTTTGTCTTTATTTTGCACCCAAATAACGGGAAAAAAGAAAAAAAAAGTTATTTGAAATATTTTGGTTTTCTGTTTTTGTCCTTATTTTGCACCCAATTAACGGGGAAAAAAAAGTTATCTGAAATATTTTGGTTTTCTGTTTTTGTCCTTATTTTGCACCCAAATAACGGGAAAAAATAAAAAAAAAGTTATCTGAAATATTTTGGTTTTCTGTTTTTGTCCTTATTTTGCACTCAAATAACGGGAAAAAAGAAAAAAAAAGTTATTTGAAATATTTTGGTTTTCTGTTTTTGTCCTTATTTTACACCTAAACAACGGGAAAAAAGAAAAAAACAGTTATTTGAAATATTTTGGTTTTCTGTTTTTGTCCCTATTTTGCACTTAAATAACGGGAAAAAAGAAAAAAAAGTTATTTGAAATATTTTGGTTTTCTGTTTTTATCCTTATTTTGCACCCAAATAACGGGAAAAAAGAAAAAAAAAGTTATCTGAAATATTTTGGTTTTTGTCCTTATTTTGCACCCAAATAACGGGAAAAAATAAAAAAAAGTTATCTGAAATATTTTGGTTTTCTGTTTTTTTTTTATTTTGCACCCAAATAACGGGAAAAAAGAAAAAAAAAGTTATTTGAAATATTTTCGTTTTCTGTTTTTGTTCTTATTTTGCACCGAAATAACGGGATAAAACAAAAAAAAGTTATCTGAAATATTTTGGTTTTCTGATTTTGTCCTTATTTTGCACCTAAACAACGGGAAAAAAGAAAAAAAAAGTTATTTGAAATATTTTGATTTTCTGTTTTTGTCCTTATTTTGCACCTAAATAACGGGAAAAATTAAAAAAAAAGTTATCTGAAATATTTTGGTGTTCTCTTTTTGTCCATATTTTGCACCCAAATAACGGGAAAAAATAAAAAAAAAGTTATTTGAAATATTTTAGTTTTCTGTTTTTGTCCTTATTTTGCACCCAAATAACGGGAAAAAAGAAAAAAAAAGTTATCTGAAATATTTTGGTTTTCTGTTTTTGTCCTTATTTTGCACCCAAATAACGGGAAAAAATAAAAAAAAAGTTATCTGAAATATTTTGGTTTTCTGTTTTTGTCCTTATTTTGCACCTAAATAACGGGAAAAAATAACAAATAAGTTATCTTAAATATTTTGGTTTTCTGTTTTTGTCCTTATTTTGCACTTAAATAATGGGAAAAAAGAAAAAAAAAGTTGTCTGAAATATTTTGGTTTTCTGTTTTTGTCCTTATTTTGCACCCAAATAACGGGAAAAAAGAAAAAAAAGTTATTTGAAATATTTTGGTTTTCTGTTTTTATTCTTATTTTGCACCCAAATAACGGGAAAAAAGAAAAAAAAAGTTATCTGAAATATTTTGGTTTTTGTCCTTATTTTGCACCCAAATAACGGGAAAAAATAAAAAAAAGTTATCTGAAATATTTTGGTTTTCTATTTTTTTTTTATTTTGCACCCAAATAACGGGAAAAAAGAAAAAAAAAGTTATTTGAAATATTTTCGTTTTCTGTTTTTGTTCTTATTTTGCACCGAAATAACGGGATAAAACAAAAAAAAGTTATCTGAAATATTTTGGTTTTCTGATTTTGTCCTTATTTTGCACCTAAACAACGGGAAAAAAGAAAAAAAAAGTTATTTGAAATATTTTGATTTTCTGTTTTTGTCCTTATTTTGCGCCCAATTAACGGGAAAAAAAAAGTTATATGAAATATTTTGGTTTTCTGTTTTTGTCCTTATTTTGCATCCAAATAACGGAAAAAAAGAAAAAAAAAGTTATTTGAAATATTTTGGTTTTCTGTTTTTGTCCTTATTTTGCACCTAAATAACGGGAAAAATTAAAAAAAAAGTTATCTGAAATATTTTGGTTTTCTCTTTTTGTCCATATTTTGCACCCAAATAACGGGAAAAAATAAAAAAAAAGTTATTTGAAATATTTTAGTTTTCTGTTTTTGTCCTTATTTTGCACCCAAATAACGGGAAAAAAGAAAAAAAAAGTTATCTGAAATATTTTGGTTTTCTGTTTTTGTCCTTATTTTGCACCCAAATAACGGGAAAAAATAAAAAAAAAGTTATCTGAAATATTTTGGTTTTCTGTTTTTGTCCTTATTTTGCACCTAAATAACGGGAAAAAATAACAAATAAGTTATCTGAAATATTTTGGTTTTCTGTTTTTGTCCTTATTTTGCACCCAAATAATGGGAAAAAAGAAAAAAAAAGTTGTCTGAAATATTTTGGTTTTCTGTTTTTGTCCTTATTTTGCACCCAAATACGGGAAAAAATAAAAAAAAAAGTTATTTGAAATATTTTGGTTTTCTGTTTTTGTCCTTATTTTGTACCCAAATAACGGGAAAAAAGAAAAGAAAAGTTATTTGAAATATTTTGGTTTTCTGTTTTTGTCCTTATTTTGCACCCACATAACGGGAAAAAAATTTAAAAAAAGTTATTTGAAATATTTTGGTTTTCTGTTTTTGTCTTTATTTTGCACCCAAATAATGGGAAAAAAGAAAAAAAGTTACCTGAAATATTTTGGTTTTTTGTTTTTGTCCTTATTTTGCACCCAAATAACGGGGAAAAAAAAAAAAAGTTATCTGAAATATTTTGGTTTTCTGTTTTTGTTCTTCTTTTGCACCTAAAAAACGGGAAAAAAGAAAAAAAAAGTTATTTGAAATATTTTGGTTTTCTGTTTTTGTCCTTATTTTGCACCCACATAACGGGAAAAAAATTTTAAAAAAGTTATTTGAAATATTTTGGTTTTCTGTTTTTGTCTTTATTTTGCACCCAAATAACGGGAAAAAAGAAAAAAAAGTTACCTGAAATATTTTGGTTTTTTGTTTTTGTCCTTATTTTGCACCCAAATAACGGGAAAAAAAAAATTATCTGAAATATTTTGGTTTTCTGTTTTTGTTCTTATTTTGCACCTAAACAACGGGAAAAAAGAAAAAAAAAATTATTTGAAATATTTTGGTTTTCTGTTTTTGGCCTTATTTTGCACCCAATTAACGGGAATAAAAAAAGTTATCTGAAATATTTTGGTTTTCTGTTTTTGTCTTTATTTTGCACCCAAATAACGGGAAAAAAGAAAAAAAAAGTTATTTGAAATATTTTGGTTTTCTGTTTTTGTCCTTATTTTACACCCAAATAACGGGAAAAAATAAAAAAAAAGTTATCTGAAATATTTTGGTTTTCTGTTTTTGTTCTTATTTTGCACCTAAAGAACGGGAAAAAAGAAAAAAAAAGTTATTTGAAATATTTTGGTTTTCTGTTTTTGTCCTTATTTTGCACCCAATTAACGAGAAAAAAAAAGGTTATCTGAAATATTTTGGTTTGCTGTTTTTGTCCTTATTTTGCACCCAAATAACGGGAAAAAATAAAAAAAAAGTTATCTGAAATATTTTGGTTTTCTGTTTTTGTCCTTATTTTGCACCCAAATAACGGGAAAAAAGAAAAAAAAAGTTATTTGAAATATTTTGGTTTTCTTTTTTTGTCCTTATTTTACACCTAAACAACGGGAAAAAAGAAAAAAACAGTTATTTGAAATATTTTGGTTTTCTGTTTTTGTGCCTATTTTGCACTTAAATAACGGGAAAAAAGAAAAAAAAGTTATTTGAAATATTTTGGTTTTCTGTTTTTGTCCTTATTTTGCACCCAAATAACGGGAAAAAAGAAAAAAAAAGTTATCTGAAATATTTTGGTTTTTGTCCTTATTTTGCACCCAAATAACGGAAAAAAAGAAAAAAAAAATCCTGAAATATTTTGGTTTTTTGTTTTTGTCCTTATTTTGCACCCAAATAACGGGGAAAAAAAAAAGTTATCTGAAATATTTTGGTTTTCTGTTTTTGTTCTTATTTTGCACCCAAACAACGGGAAAAAAGAAAAAAAAGTTATTTGAAATATTTTGGTTTTCTGTTTTTGTCCTTATTTTACACCCAAATAACGGGAAAAAATAAAAAAAAAGTTATCTG
The DNA here is from genome assembly GCA_963932195.1 of Empis livida. NCBI lineage: Eukaryota > Metazoa > Arthropoda > Insecta > Diptera > Empididae > Empis > Empis livida. The sequence continues at coordinate 28,064 of CAWVQG010000130.1, forward strand.
AAATATTTTGGTTTTCTGTTTTTGTTCTTATTTTGCACCTAAAGAACGGGAAAAAAGAAAAAAAAAGTTATTTGAAATATTTTGGTTTTCTGTTTTTGGCCTTATTTTGCACCCAATTAACGGGAATAAAAAAAGTTATCTGAAATATTTTGGTTTTCTGTTTTTGTCTTTATTTTGCACCCAAATAACGGGAAAAAAGAAAAAAAAAGTTATTTGAAATATTTTGGTTTTCTGTTTTTGTCCTTATTTTACACCCAAATAACGGGAAAAAATAAAAAAAAAGTTATCTGAAATATTTTGGTTTTCTGTTTTTGTTCTTATTTTGCACCTAAAGAACGGGAAAAAAGAAAAAAAAAGTTATTTGAAATATTTTGGTTTTCTGTTTTTGTCTTTATTTTGCACCCAAATAACGGGAAAAAAGAAAAAAAGTTACCTGAAATATTTTGGTTTTTTGTTTTTGTCCTTATTTTGCACCCAAATAACGGGAAAAAAAAAATTATCTGAAATATTTTGGTTTTCTGTTTTTGTTCTTATTTTGCACCTAAACAACGGGAAAAAAGAAAAAAAAAATTATTTGAAATATTTTGGTTTTCTGTTTTTGGCCTTATTTTGCACCCAATTAACGGGAATAAAAAAAGTTATCTGAAATATTTTGGTTTTCTGTTTTTGTCTTTATTTTGCACCCAAATAACGGGAAAAAAGAAAAAAAAGTTATTTGAAATATTTTGGTTTTCTGTTTTTGTCCTTATTTTACACCCAAATAACGGGAAAAAATAAAAAAAAAGTTATCTGAAATATTTTGGTTTTCTGTTTTTGTTCTTATTTTGCACCTAAAGAACGGGAAAAAAGAAAAAAAAAGTTATTTGAAATATTTTGGTTTTCTGTTTTTGTCCTTATTTTGCACCCAATTAACGAGAAAAAAAAAGGTTATCTGAAATATTTTGGTTTGCTGTTTTTGTCCTTATTTTGCACCCAAATAACGGGAAAAAATAAAAAAAAACTTATCTGAAATATTTTGGTTTTCTGTTTTTGTCCTTATTTTGCACCCAAATAACGGGAAAAAAGAAAAAAAAAGTTATTTGAAATATTTTGGTTTTCTTTTTTTGTCCTTATTTTACACCTAAACAACGGGAAAAAAGAAAAAAACAGTTATTTGAAATATTTTGGTTTTCTGTTTTTGTGCCTATTTTGCACTTAAATAACGGGAAAAAAGAAAAAAAAGTTATTTGAAATATTTTGGTTTTCTGTTTTTGTCCTTATTTTGCACCCAAATAACGGGAAAAAAGAAAAAAAAAGTTATCTGAAATATTTTGGTTTTTGTCCTTATTTTGCACCCAAATAACGGAAAAAAAGAAAAAAAAGTTACCTGAAATATTTTGGTTTTTTGTTTTTGTCCTTATTTTGCACCCAAATAACGGGGAAAAAAAAAAGTTATCTGAAATATTTTGGTTTTCTGTTTTTGTTCTTATTTTGCACCCAAACAACGGGAAAAAAGAAAAAAAAGTTATTTGAAATATTTTGGTTTTCTGTTTTTGTCCTTATTTTGCACCCAAATAACGGAAAAAAAGAAAAAAAAAGTTATTTGAAATATTTTGGTTTTCTGTTTTTGTCCTTATTTTGCACCTAAATAAAGGGAAAAAATAAAAAAACAGTTATTTGAAATATTTTGGTTTTCTGTTTTTGTCCCTATTTTGCACTTAAGTAACGGGAAAAAAGAAAAAAAAAGTTATTTGAAATATTTTGGTTTTCTGTTTTTGTCCTTATTTTGCACCCAAATAACGGGATAAAAGAAAAAAAAAGTTATCTGAAATATTTTGGTTTTCTGTTTTTGTCCTTATTTTGCACCCAAATAACGGGAAAAAAGAAAAAAAAAGTTAATTGAAATATTTTGGTTTTCTGTTTTTGTACTTATTTTGCACCCACATAACGGGAAAAAAATTAAAAAAAAGTTATTTCAAATATTTTGGTTTTCTGTTTTTGTCTTTATTTTGCACCCAAATAACGGGAAAAAAGAAAAAAAAGTTACCTGAAATATTTTGGTTTTTTGTTTTTGTCCTTATTTTGCACCCAAATGGGGGAAAAAAAAAAGTTATCTGAAATATTTTGGTTTTCTGTTTTTGTTCTTATTTTGCACCTAAACAACGGGAAAAAAGAAAAAAAAAGTTATTTGAAATATTTTGGTTTTCTGTTTTTGTCCTTATTTTGCACCCAATTAACGGGAATAAAAAAAGTTATCTGAAATATTTTGGTTTTCTGTTTTTGTCTTTATTTTGCACCCAAATAACGGGAAAAAAGAAAAAAAAAGTTATTTGAAATATTTTGGTTTTCTGTTTTTGTCCTTATATTTCAAATAACTTTTTTTTCCCCAATTAACGGGGAAAAAAAAGTTATTTGAAATATTTTGGTTTTCTGTTTTTGTCCTTATTTTGCACCCAAATAACGGGAAAAAATAAAAAAAAAGTTATCTGAAATATTTTGGTTTTCTGTTTTTGTCCTTATTTTGCACTCAAATAACGGGAAAAAAGAAAAAAAAAGTTATTTGAAATATTTTGGTTTTCTGTTTTTGTCCTTATTTTACACCTAAACAACGGGAAAAAAGAAAAAAACAGTTATTTGAAATATTTTGGTTTTCTGTTTTTGTCCCTATTTTGCACTTAAATAACGGGAAAAAAGAAAAAAAAGTTATTTGAAATATTTTGGTTTTCTGTTTTTATCCTTATTTTGCACCCAAATAACGGGAAAAAAGAAAAAAAAAGTTATCTGAAATATTTTGGTTTTTGTCCTTATTTTGCACCCAAATAACGGGAAAAAATAAAAAAAAGTTATCTGAAATATTTTGGTTTTCTGTTTTTGTTTTTATTTTGCACCCAAATAATGGGAAAAAAGAAAAAAAAAGTTATTTGAAATATTTTCGTTTTCTGTTTTTGTTCTTATTTTGCACCGAAATAACGGGAAAAAACAAAAAAAAAGTTATCTGAAATATTTTGGTTTTCTGATTTTGTCCTTATTTTGCACCTAAACAACGGGAAAAAAGAAAAAAAAAGTTATTTGAAATATTTTGATTTTCTGTTTTTGTCCTTATTTTGCGCCCAATTAACGGGAAAAAAAAGTTATATGAAATATTTTGGTTTTCTGTTTTTGTCCTTATTTTGCACCCAAATAACGGAAAAAAATAAAAAAAAAGTTATTTGAAATATTTTGGTTTTCTGTTTTTGTCCTTATTTTGCACCTAAATAACGGGAAAAATTAAAAAAAAAGTTATCTGAAATATTTTGGTTTTCTCTTTTTGTCCATATTTTGCAACCAAATAACGGGAAAAAAGAAAAAAAAAGTTATCTGAAATATTTTGGTTTTCTGTTTTTGTCCTTATTTTGCACCCAAATAACGGGAAAAAATAAAAAAAAAGTTATCTGAAATATTTTGGTTTTCTGTTTTTGTCCTTATTTTGCACCTAAATAACGGGAAAAAATAAAAAATAAGTTATCTGAAATATTTTGGTTTTCTGTTTTTGTCCTTATTTTGCACCCAAATAATGGGAAAAAAGAAAAAAAAAGTTGTCTGAAATATTTTGGTTTTCTGTTTTTGTCCTTATTTTGCACCCAAATACGGGAAAAATAAAAAAAAAGTTATTTGAAATATTTTGGTTTTCTGTTTTTGTCCTTATTTTGTACCCAAATAACGGGAAAAAAGAAAAGAAAAGTTATTTGAAATATTTTGGTTTTCTGTTTTTGTCCTTATTTTGCACCCACATAACGGGAAAAAAATTTAAAAAAAGTTATTTGAAATATTTTGGTTTTCTGTTTTTGTCTTTATTTTGCACCCAAATAATTGGAAAAAATAAAAAAAAGTTACCTGAAATATTTTGGTTTTTTGTTTTTGTCCTTATTTTGCACCCAAATAACGGGGGAAAAAAAAAAAAGTTATCTGAAATATTTTGGTTTTCTGTTTTTGTTCTTCTTTTGCACCTAAAAAACGGGAAAAAAGAAAAAAAAAGTTATTTGAAATATTTTGGTTTTCTGTTTTTGTCCTTATTTTGCACCTAAACAACGGGAAAAAAGAAAAAAACAGTTATTTGAAATATTTTGGTTTTCTGTTTTTGTGCCTATTTTGCACTTAAATAACGGGAAAAAAGAAAAAAAAGTTATTTGAAATATTTTGGTTTTCTGTTTTTGTCCTTATTTTGCACCCAAATAACGGGAAAAAAGAAAAAAAAAGTTATCTGAAATATTTTGGTTTTTGTCCTTATTTTGCACCCAAATAACGGAAAAAAAGAAAAAAAAAGTTACCTGAAATATTTTGGTTTTTTTGTTTTTGTCCTTATTTTGCACCCAAATAACGGGGAAAAAAAAAAGTTATCTGAAATATTTTGGTTTTCTGTTTTTGTTCTTATTTTGCACCCAAACAACGGGAAAAAAGAAAAAAAAGTTATTTGAAATATTTTGGTTTTCTGTTTTTGTCCTTATTTTGCACCCAAATAACGGGAAAAAAGAAAAAAAAAGTTAATTGAAATATTTTGGATTTCTGTTTTTGTTCTTATTTTGCACCTAAATAAAGGGAAAAAATAAAAAAACAGTTATTTGAAATATTTTGGTTTTCTGTTTTTGTCCCTATTTTGCACTTAAGTAACGGGAAAAAAGAAAAAAAAAGTTATTTGAAATATTTTGGTTTTCTGTTTTTGTCCTTATTTTGCACCCAAATAACGGGATAAAAGAAAAAAAAAGTTATCTGAAATATTTTGGTTTTCTGTTTTTGTCCTTATTTTGCACCCAAATAACGGGAAAAAAGAAAAAAAAAGTTAATTGAAATATTTTGGTTTTCTGTTTTTGTACTTATTTTGCACCCACATAACGGGAAAAAAATTAAAAAAAAGTTATTTCAAATATTTTGGTTTTCTGTTTTTGTCTTTATTTTGCACCCAAATAACGGGAAAAAAGAAAAAAAAGTTACCTGAAATATTTTGGTTTTTTGTTTTTGTCCTTATTTTGCACCCAAATGGGGGAAAAAAAAAAGTTATCTGAAATATTTTGGTTTTCTGTTTTTGTTCTTATTTTGCACCTAAACAACGGGAAAAAAGAAAAAAAAAGTTATTTGAAATATTTTGGTTTTCTGTTTTTGTCCTTATTTTGCACCCAATTAACGGGAATAAAAAAAGTTATCTGAAATATTTTGGTTTTCTGTTTTTGTCTTTATTTTGCACCCAAATAACGGGAAAAAAGAAAAAAAAAGTTATTTGAAATATTTTGGTTTTCTGTTTTTGTCCTTATATTTCAAATAACTTTTTTTTCCCCAATTAACGGGGAAAAAAAAGTTATTTGAAATATTTTGGTTTTCTGTTTTTGTCCTTATTTTGCACCCAAATAACGGGAAAAAATAAAAAAAAAGTTATCTGAAATATTTTGGTTTTCTGTTTTTGTCCTTATTTTGCACTCAAATAACGGGAAAAAAGAAAAAAAAAGTTATTTGAAATATTTTGGTTTTCTGTTTTTGTCCTTATTTTACACCTAAACAACGGGAAAAAAGAAAAAAACAGTTATTTGAAATATTTTGGTTTTCTGTTTTTGTCCCTATTTTGCACTTAAATAACGGGAAAAAAGAAAAAAAAGTTATTTGAAATATTTTGGTTTTCTGTTTTTATCCTTATTTTGCACCCAAATAACGGGAAAAAAGAAAAAAAAAGTTATCTGAAATATTTTGGTTTTTGTCCTTATTTTGCACCCAAATAACGGGAAAAAATAAAAAAAAGTTATCTGAAATATTTTGGTTTTCTGTTTTTGATTTTATTTTGCACCCAAATAACGGGAAAAAAGAAAAAAAAAGTTATTTGAAATATTTTCGTTTTCTGTTTTTGTTCTTATTTTGCACCGAAATAACGGGAAAAAACAAAAAAAAAGTTATCTGAAATATTTTGGTTTTCTGATTTTGTCCTTATTTTGCACCTAAACAACGGGAAAAAAGAAAAAAAAAGTTATTTGAAATATTTTGATTTTCTGTTTTTGTCCTTATTTTGCGCCCAATTAACGGGAAAAAAAAGTTATATGAAATATTTTGGTTTTCTGTTTTTGTCCTTATTTTGCACCCAAATAACGGAAAAAAATAAAAAAAAAGTTATTTGAAATATTTTGGTTTTCTGTTTTTGTCCTTATTTTGCACCTAAATAACGGGAAAAATTAAAAAAAAAGTTATCTGAAATATTTTGGTTTTCTCTTTTTGTCCATATTTTGCAACCAAATAACGGGAAAAAAGAAAAAAAAAGTTATCTGAAATATTTTGGTTTTCTGTTTTTGTCCTTATTTTGCACCCAAATAACGGGAAAAAATAAAAAAAAAGTTATCTGAAATATTTTGGTTTTCTGTTTTTGTCCTTATTTTGCACCTAAATAACGGGAAAAAATAAAAAATAAGTTATCTGAAATATTTTGGTTTTCTGTTTTTGTCCTTATTTTGCACCCAAATAATGGGAAAAAAGAAAAAAAAAGTTGTCTGAAATATTTTGGTTTTCTGTTTTTGTCCTTATTTTGCACCCAAATACGGGAAAAATAAAAAAAAAGTTATTTGAAATATTTTGGTTTTCTGTTTTTGTCCTTATTTTGTACCCAAATAACGGGAAAAAAGAAAAGAAAAGTTATTTGAAATATTTTGGTTTTCTGTTTTTGTCCTTATTTTGCACCCACATAACGGGAAAAAAATTTAAAAAAAGTTATTTGAAATATTTTGGTTTTCTGTTTTTGTCTTTATTTTGCACCCAAATAATTGGAAAAAATAAAAAAAAGTTACCTGAAATATTTTGGTTTTTTGTTTTTGTCCTTATTTTGCACCCAAATAACGGGGGAAAAAAAAAAAAAGTTATCTGAAATATTTTGGTTTTCTGTTTTTGTTCTTCTTTTGCACCTAAACAACGGGAAAAAAGAAAAAAAAAGTTATTTGAAATATTTTGGTTTTCTGTTTTTGTCCTTATTTTGCACCCACATAACGGGAAAAAAATTTAAAAAAGGTTATTTGAAATATTTTGGTTTTCTGTTTTTGTCTTTATTTTGCACCCAAATAACGGGAAAAAAGAAAAAAAAGTTACCTGAAATATTTTGGTTTTTTGTTTTTGTCCTTATTTTGCACCCAAATAACGGGAAAAAAAAAAGTTATCTGAAATATTTTGGTTTTCTGTTTTTGTTCTTATTTTGCACCTAAACAACGGGAAAAAAGAAAAAAAAAATTATTTGAAATATTTTGGTTTTCTGTTTTTGTCCTTATTTTGCACCCAATTAACGGGAATAAAAAAAGTTATCTGAAACATTTTGGTTTTCTGTTTTTGTCTTTATCTTGCACCCAAATAACGGGAAAAAATAAAAAAAAAGTTATCTGAAATATTTTGGTTTTCTGTTTTTGTCCTTATTTTCCACCCATATAACGGGAAAAAAGAAAAAAAAAGTTATTTGAAATATTTTGGTTTTCTGTTTTTGTCCTTATTTTGCACCTAAATAACGGGAAAAAATAAAAAACAGTTATTTGAAATATTTTGGTTTTCTGTTTTTGTCCCTATTTCGCACTTAAATAATGGGAAAAAAGAAAAAAAAAGTTATTTGAAATATTTTGGTTTTCTGTTTTTGTCCTTATTTTGCACCCAAATAACGGGAAAAAAGAAAAAAAAAGTTATCTGAAATATTTTGGTTTTCTGTTTTTGTCCTTATTTTGCACCCAAATAACGGGCAAAAATAAAAAAAAAGTTATCTGAAATATTTTGGTTTTCTGTTTTTGTCCTTATTTTGCACCCAAATAACGGGGGAAAAAAACAAAAGTTATTTGAAATATTTTGGTTTTCTGTTTTTGTCCTTATTTTGCACCCAAATAACGGGAAAAAAGAAAAAAAAAGTTATCTGAAAAATTTTGGTTTTCTGTTTTTGTCCTTATTTTGCACCTAAACAACGGGAAAAAAGAAAAAAAAAGTTATTTGAAATATTTTGGTTTTCTGTTTTTGTCCTTATTTTGCACCCAATTAACGGGGAAAAAAAAAGTTATCTGAAATATTTTGGTTTTCTGTTTTTGTCCTTATTTTGCACCCAAATAACGAGGAAAAAGAAAATAAAAGTTATTTGAAATATTTTGGTTTTCTGTTTCTTTCCTTATTTTGCACCCAAATAACGGGAAAAAATAAAAAAAAAGTTATCTGAAATATTTTGGTTTTCTGTTTTTGTGCTTATTTTGCACCCAAATAACGGGAAAAAAGAAAAAAAAGTTATTTGAATTATTTTGGTTTTCTGTTTTTTTCCTTATTTTGCACCCAAATAACGGGAAAAAAGAAAAAAAAAGTTATTTGAAATATTTTGGTTTTCTGTTTTTGTCCTTATTTTGCACCTAAATAACGAGAAAAAATAAAAAAATAGTTATTTGAAATATTTTGGTTTTCTGTTTTTGTCCCTATTTTGCACTTAAATAACGGGAAAAAAGAAAAAAAAAGTTATTTGAAATATTTTGGTTTTCTGTTTTTGTCCTTATTTTGCACCCAAATAACGGGAAAAAAGAAAAAAAAAGTTATCTGAAATATTTTGGTTTTCTGTTTTTGTCCTTATTTTGCACCCAAATAACGGGAAAAAAGAAAAAAAAAGTTAATTGAAATATTTTGGATTTCTGTTTTTGTTCTTATTTTGCACCCACATAACGGGAAAAAAATTAAAAAAAAGTTATTTGAAATTATTTGGTTTTCTATTTTTAAATATTTTGTCTTTATTTTGCACCCAAATAACGGGAAAAAAGAAAAAAAAAGTTAATCTGAAATATTTTGGTTTTCTGTTTTTGTCCTTATTTTGCACCCAAATAACGGGAAAAAAGAAAAAAAAAGTTATCTGAAATATTTTGGTTTTCTGTTTTTGTCCTTATTTTGCACCCAATTAACGGGAATAAAAAAAGTTATCTGAAATATTTTGGTTTTCTGTTTTTGTGCTTATTTTGCACCCAAATAACGGGAAAAAAGAAAAAAAAAGTTAATTGAAATATTTTGGATTTCTGTTTTTGTTCTTATTTTGCACCCACATAACGGGAAAAAAATAAAAAAAAAGTTATCTGAAATATTTTGGTTTTCTGTTTTTGTCCTTATTTTGCACCCATATAACGGGAAAAAAGAAAAAAAAAGTTATTTGAAATATTTTGGTTTTCTGTTTTTGTCCTTATTTTGCACCTAAATAACGTGAAAAAATAAAAAACAGTTATTTGAAATATTTTCGTTTTCTGTTTTTGTCCCTATTTCGCACTTAAATAACGGGAAAAAAGAAAAAAAAAGTTATTTGAAATATTTTGGTTTTCTGTTTTTGTCCTTATTTTGCACCCAAATAACGGGAAAAAAGAAAAAAAAAGTTATCTGAAATATTTTGGTTTTCTGTTTTTGTCCTTATTTTGCACCCAAATAACGGGCAAAAATAAAAAAAAAGTTATCTGAAATATTTTGGTTTTCTGTTTTTGTCCTTATTTTGCACCCAAATAACGGGGGGAAAAAAAAAGTTATTTGAAATATTTTGGTTTTCTGTTTTTGTCCTTATTTTGCACCCAAATAACGGGAAAAAATAAAAAAAAGTCATCTGAAATATTTTGGTTTTCTGTTTTTGTTTTTATTTTGCACCCAAATAACATGAAAAAAGAAAAAAAAAGTTATTTGAAATATTTTGGTTTTCTGTTTTTGTCCTTATTTTGCACCGAAATAACGGGAAAAAAGAAAAAAAAAGTTATCTGAAATATTTTGGTTTTCTGATTTTGTCCTTATTTTACACCTAAACAACGGGAAAAAAGAAAAAAAAAGTTATTTGAAATATTTTGGTTTTCTATTTTTGTCCTTATTTTGCACCCAATTAACGGGGAAAAAAAAGTTATCTGAAATATTTTGGTTTTCTGTTTTTGTCCTTATTTTGCACCCAAATAACGGGAAAAATTAAAAAAAAAGTTATCTGAAATATTTTGGTTTTCTGTTTTTGTCCTTATTTTGCACCCAAATAACCGGAAAAAAGAAAAAAAAGTTATTTGAAATATTTAGGTTTTCTGTTTTTGTCCTTATTTTGCACTTAAATAACGGGAAAAAGGAAAAAAAAAGTTATTTGAAATATTTTGGTTTTCTGTTTTTGTCCTTATTTTGCACCCAAATAACGGGAAAAAAAAAAAAGTTATTTGAAATCTTTTGGTTTTTTGTTTTTGTCCTTATTTTGCACCCAAATAACGGGAAAAAAGAAAAAAAAAGTTATCTGAAATATTTTGGTTTTTTGTTTTTGTCCTTATTTTGCACCCACATAACGGGAAAAAATAAAAAAAAAGTTATCTGAAATATTTTGGTTTTCTGTTTTTGTCCTTATTTTGCACCTAAATAACGGGAAAAAAGAAAAAATTAGTTATCTGAAATATTTTGGTTTTCTGTTTTTGTCCTTATTTTGCACCCAAATAATGGGAAAAAAGAAAAAAAAAGTTGTCTGAAATATTTTGGTTTTCTGTTTTTGTCCTTATTTTGCACCCAAATACGGGAAAAAATAAAAAAAAAGTTATTTGAAATATTTTGGTTTTCTGTTTTTGTCCTTATTTTGTACCCAAATAACGGGAAAAAAGAAAAGAAAAGTTATTTGAAATATTTTGGTTTTCTGTTTTTGTCCTTGTTTTGCACCCAAATAACGGGAAAAAAATAAAAAAAAAGTTATTTGAAATATTTTGGTTTTCTGTTTTTGTCTTTATTTTGCACCCAAATAACGGGAAAAAAGAAAAAAAAAGTTATTTGAAATATTTTGGTTTTCTGTTTTTGTCCTTATTTTGCACCCAAATAACGGGAAAAAATAAAAAAAAAGTTATCTGAAATATTTTGGTTTTCTGTTTTTGTACTTATTTTGCACCCAAATAACGGGAAAAAAGAAAAAAAAGTTATTTGAAATATTTTGGTTTTCTGTTTTTGTCCTTATTTTGCACCCAAATAACGGGAAAAAAGAAAAAAAAAGTTATTTGAAATATTTTGGTTTTCTGTTTTTGTCCTTATTTTGCACCTAAATAACGGGAAAAAATAAAAAAACAGTTATTTGAAATATTTTGGTTTTCTGTTTTTGTCCCTATTTTGCACTTAAATAACGGGCAAAAAGAAATAAAAAGTTATTTGAAATATTTTGGTTTTCTGTTTTTGTCCTTATTTTGCACCCAAATAACGGGAAAAAAGAAAAAAACAGTTATCTGAAATATTTTGGTTTTCTGTTTTTGTCCTTATTTTGCACCCAAATAACGGGAAAAAAGAAAAAAAAAGTTAATTGAAATATTTTGGTTTTCTATTTTTAAATATTTTGTCTTTATTTTGCTCCCAAATAACGGGAAAAAAGAAAAAAAAAGTTAATCTGAAATATTTTGGTTTTCTGTTTTTGTCCTTATTTTGCACCCAAATAACGGGAAAAAAGAAAAAAAAATTTATCTGAAATATTTTGGTTTTCTGTTTTTGTCCTTATTTTGCACCCAAATAACGGGAAAAAAGAAAAAAAAAGTTATCTGAAATATTTTGGTTTTCTGTTTTTGTCCTTATTTTGCACCCAAATAACGGGAAAAAAGAAAAAAAAAGTTATCTGAAATATTTTGGTTTTCTGTTTTTGTCCTTATTTTGCACCCAAATAACGGGAAAAAAGAAAAAAAAAGTTAATTGAAATATTTTCGTTTTCTGTTTTTGTCCTTATTTTGCACCCACATAACGGGAAAAAAATTAAAAAAAAGTTATTTGAAATATTTTGGTTTTTTATTTTTAAATATTTTGTCTTTATTTTGCACCCAAATAACGGGAAAAAAGAAAAAAAAAGTTAATCTGAAATATTTTGGTTTTCTGTTTTTGTCCTTATTTTGCACCCAAATAACGGGAAAAAAGAAAAAAAAATTTATCTGAAATATTTTGGTTTTCTGTTTTTGTCCTTTTTTTGCATCTAAACAACGGGAAAAAAAAAAAAATAGTTATCTGAAATATTTTGGTTTTCTGTTTTTGTCCTTATTTTGCACCCAAATAACGGGAAAAAAGAAAAAAAAAGTTAATTGAAATATTTTCGTTTTCTGTTTTTGTCCTTATTTTGCACCCAATTAGCGGGAAAAAAAAAAGTTATCAGAAATATTTTGGTTTTCTGTTTTTGTCCTTATTTTGCACCCAAATAACGGGAAAAAATAAAAAAAAAGTTATCTGAAATATTTTGGTTTTCTGTTTTTGTCCATATTTTGCACCCAAATAACGGGAAAAAAGAAAAAAAAAGTTATTTGAAATATTTTGGTTTTCTGTTTTTGTCCTTATTTTGCACCTAAATAACGGGAAAAAATAAAAAAACAGTTATTTGAAATATTTTGGTTTTCTGTTTTTGTCCTTATTTTGCACTTAAATAACGGGAAAAAGAAAAAAAAATTATTTGAAATATTTTGGTTTTCTGTTTTTGTCCTTATTTTGCACCCAAATAACGGGAAAAAATAAAAAAAAAGTTATCTGAAATTTTTTGGTTTTCTGTTTTTGTCGTTATTTTGCACCCAAATAACGGGGGGGGAAAAAAAGTTATTTGAAATCTTTTGGTTTTTTGTTTTTGTCCTTATTTTGCACCCAAATAACGGGAAAAAAGAAAAAAAAAGTTATCTGAAATATTTTGGTTTTCTGTTTTTGTCCTTATTTTGCACCCAAATAACGGGAAAAAATAAAAAAAAAGTTATTTGACATATTTTGGTTTTCTGTTTTTGTCCTTATTTTGCACCCACATAACGGGAAAAAAATTAAAAAAAAGTTATTTGAAATATTTTGGTTTTTTATTTTTAAATATTTTGTCTTTATTTTGCACCCAAATAACGGGAAAAAAGAAAAAAAAAGTTAATCTGAAATATTTTGGTTTTCTGTTTTTGTCCTTATTTTGCACCCAAATAACGGGAAAAAAGAAAAAAAAATTTATCTGAAATATTTTGGTTTTCTGTTTTTGTCCTTTTTTTGCATCTAAACAACGGGAAAAAAAAAAAAAATAGTTATCTGAAATATTTTGGTTTTCTGTTTTTGTCCTTATTTTGCACCCAAATAACGGGAAAAAAGAAAAAAAAAGTTAATTGAAATATTTTCGTTTTCTGTTTTTGTCCTTATTTTGCACCCAATTAGCGGGAAAAAAAAAAGTTATCAGAAATATTTTGGTTTTCTGTTTTTGTCCTTATTTTGCACCCAAATAACGGGAAAAAATAAAAAAAAAGTTATCTGAAATATTTTGGTTTTCTGTTTTTGTCCATATTTTGCACCCAAATAACGGGAAAAAAGAAAAAAAAGTTATTTGAAATATTTTGGTTTTCTGTTTTTGTCCTTATTTTGCACCTAAATAACGGGAAAAAAATAAAAAAACAGTTATTTGAAATATTTTGGTTTTCTGTTTTTGTCCTTATTTTGCACTTAAATAACGGGAAAAAGAAAAAAAAATTATTTGAAATATTTTGGTTTTCTGTTTTTGTCCTTATTTTGCACCCAAATAACGGGAAAAAATAAAAAAAAAGTTATCTGAAATATTTTGGTTTTCTGTTTTTGTCGTTATTTTGCACCCAAATAACGGGGGGGGGAAAAAAAGTTATTTGAAATCTTTTGTTTTTTTGTTTTTGTCCTTATTTTGCACCCAAATAACGGGAAAAAAGAAAAAAAAAGTTATCTGAAATATTTTGGTTTTCTGTTTTTGTCCTTATTTTGCACCCAAATAACGGGAAAAAATAAAAAAAAAGTTATTTGAAATATTTTGGTTTTCTGTTTTTGTCCTTATTTTGCACCCAATTAACGGGGAAAAAAAAAGTTATCTGAAATATTTTAGTTTTCTGTTTTTGTCCTTATTTTGCACCCAAATAACGGGAAAAAAAAAAAAAGTTATTTGAAATCTTTTGATTTTTTGTTTTTGTCCTTATTTTGCACCCAAATAACGGGAAAAAAGAAAAAAAAAGTTATCTGAAATATTTTGGTTTTCTGTTTTTGTCCTTATTTTTCACCCAAATAACGGGAAAAAAGAAAAAAAAGGTTATCTGAAATATTTTGGTTTTCTGTTTTGGTCCTTATTTTGCACCTAAACAACGGGAAAAAAGAAAAAAAAATTATTTGAAATATTTTGGTTTTCTGTTTTTGTCCTTATTTTGCACCCAATTAACGGGAAAAAAAAAGTTATCTGAAATATTTTGGTTTTCTGTTTTTGTCCTTATTTTGCACCCAAATAACGGGAAAAAAAAAAGTTATCTGAAATATTTTGGTTTTCTGTTTTTGTTCTTATTTTGCACGTAAACAACGGGAAAAAAGAAAAAAAAAGTTATTTGAAATATTTTGGTTTTCTGTTTTTGTCCTTATTTTGCACCCAATTAACGGGAATAAAAAAAGTTATCTGAAATATTTTGGTTTTCTGTTTTTGTCTTTATTTTGCACCCAAATAACGGGAAAAAATAAAAACAAAGTTATCTGAAATATTTTGGTTTTCTGTTTTTGTCCTTATTTTGCACCCATATAACGGAAAAAAGAAAAAAAAAGTTATTTGAAATATTTTGGTTTTCTGTTTTTGTCCTTATTTTGCACCTAAATAACGGGAAAAATAAAAAACAGTTATTTGAAATATTTTGGTTTTCTGTTTTTGTCCCTATTTTGCACTTAAATAACGGGAAAAAAGAAAAAAAAAGTTATCTGAAATTTTTTGGTTTTCAGTTTTTGTCCTTATTTTGCACCCAAATAACGGGAAAAAATAAAAAAAAAGTTATCTGAAATATTTTGGTTTTCTGTTTTTGTCCTTATTTTGCACCCAAGTAACGGGAAAAAAAAAAAAAAGTTATTTGAAATATTTTGGTTTTCTGTTTTTGTCCTTATTTTGCACCCAAATAACGGGAAAAAAGAAAAAAAAGGTTATCTGAAATATTTTGGTTTTCTGTTTTGGTCCTTATTTTGCACCTAAACAACGGGAAAAAAGAAAAAAAAAGTTATTTGAAATATTTTGGTTTTCTGTTTTTGTCCTTATTTTGCACCCAATTAACGGGAAAAAAAAAGTTATCTGAAATATTTTGGTTTTCTGTTTTTGTCCTTATTTTGCACCCAAATAACGAGAAAAAAGAAAAAAAAAGTTATTTGAAATATTTTGGTTTTCTGTTTTTGTCCTTATTTTTGCACCCAAATAACAGGAAAAAATAAAAAAAAAGTTATCTGAAATATTTTGGTTTTCTGTTTTTGTACTTATTTTGCACCCAAATAACGGGAAAAAAGAAAAAAAAGTTATTTGAAATATTTTGGTTTTCTGTTTTTGTCCTTATTTTGCACCCAAATAACGGGAAAAAAGAAAAAAAAAGTTATTTGAAATATTTTGGTTTTCTGTTTTTGTCCTTATTTTGCACCTAAATAACGGGAAAAAATAAAAAAACAGTTATTTGAAATATTTTGGTTTTCTGTTTTTGTCCCTATTTTGCACTTAAATAACGGGAAAAAAGAAGTAAAAAGTTATTTGAAATATTTTGGTTTTCTGTTTTTGTCCTTATTTTGCACCCAAATAACGGGAAAAAAGAAAAAAAAAGTTAATTGAAATATTTTGGTTTTCTATTTTTAAATATTTTGTCTTTATTTTGCTCCCAAATAACGGGAAAAAAGAAAAAAAAAGTTAATCTGAAATATTTTGGTTTTCTGTTTTTGTCCTTATTTTGCACCCAAATAACGGGAAAAAAGAAAAAAAAATTTATCTGAAATATTTTGGTTTTTCCCAAATAACGGGAAAAAAGAAAAAAAAAGTTATCTGAAATATTTTGGTTTTCTGTTTTTGTCCTTATTTTGCACCGAAATAACGGGAAAAAAGAAAAAAAAGTTATCTGAAATATTTTGGTTTTCTGTTTTTGTCCTTATTTTGCACCCAAATAACGGGAAAAAAAGAAAAAAAAAGTTAATTGAAATATTTTCGTTTTCTGTTTTTGTCCTTATTTTGCACCCACATAACGGGAAAAAAATTAAAAAAAGTTATTTGAAATATTTTGGTTTTCTATTTTTAAATATTTTGTCTTTATTTTGCACCCAAATAACGGGAAAAAAGAAAAAAAAAGTTAATCTGAAATATTTTGGTTTTCTGTTTTTGTCCTTATTTTGCACCCAAATAACGGGAAAAAAGAAAAAAAAATTTATCTGAAATATTTTGGTTTTCTGTTTTTGTCCTTTTTTTTGCATCTAAACAACGGGAAAAAAGAAAAAAAAAGTTATCTGAAATATTTTGGTTTTCTGTTTTTGTCCTTATTTTGCACCCAAATAACGGGAAAAAAGAAAAAAAAAGTTAATTGAAATATTTTCGTTTTCTGTTTTTGTCCTTATTTTGCACCCAATTAACGGGAAAAAAAAAGTTATCTGAAATATTTTGGTTTTCTGTTTTTGTCCTTATTTTGCACCCAAATAACGAGAAAAAAGAAAAAAAAAGTTATTTGAAATATTTTGGTTTTCTGTTTTTGTCCTTATTTTGCACCCAAATAACGGGAAAAAATAAAAAAAAAGTTATCTGAAATATTTTGGTTTTCTGTTTTTGTACTTATTTTGCACCCAAATAACGGGAAAAAAGAAAAAAAAAGTTATTTGAAATATTTTGGTTTTCTGTTTTTGTCCTTATTTTGCACCTAAATAACGGGAAAAAATAAAAAAAACAGTTATTTGAAATATTTTGGTTTTCTGTTTTTGTCCCTATTTTGCACTTAAATAACGGGAAAAAAGAAATAAAAAGTTATTTGAAATATTTTGGTTTTCTGTTTTTGTCCTTATTTTGCACCCAAATAACGGGAAAAAAGAAAAAAAAAGTTATCTGAAATATTTTGGTTTTCTGTTTTTGTCCTTATTTTGCACCCAAATAACGGGAAAAAAGAAAAAAAAAGTTAATTGAAATATTTTGGTTTTCTATTTTTAAATATTTTGTCTTTATTTTGCTCCCAAATAACGGGAAAAAAGAAAAAAAAAGTTAATCTGAAATATTTTGGTTTTCTGTTTTTTGTCCTTATTTTGCACCCAAATAACGGGAAAAAAGAAAAAAAATTTATCTGAAATATTTTGGTTTTTCCCAAATAACGGGAAAAAAGAAAAAAAAAGTTATCTGAAATATTTTGGTTTTCTGTTTTTGTCCTTATTTTGCACCCAAATAACGGGAAAAAAGAAAAAAAAAGTTATCTGAAATATTTTGGTTTTCTGTTTTTGTCCTTATTTTGCACCCAAATAACGGGAAAAAAGAAAAAAAAAGTTAATTGAAATATTTTCGTTTTCTGTTTTGTCCTTATTTTGCACCCAAATAACGGGAAAAAAGAAAAAAAAAGTTAATTGAAATATTTTCGTTTTCTGTTTTTGTCCTTATTTTGCACCCACATAACGGGAAAAAAATTAAAAAAAAGTTATTTGAAATATTTTGGTTTTCTATTTTTAAATATTTTGTCTTTATTTTGCACCCAAATAACGGGAAAAAAGAAAAAAAAAGTTAATCTGAAATATTTTGGTTTTCTGTTTTTGTCCTTATTTTGCACCCAAATAACGGGAAAAAAGAAAAAAAAATTTATCTGAAATATTTTGGTTTTCTGTTTTTGTCCTTTTTTTGCATCTAAACAACGGGAAAAAAGAAAAAAAAAGTTATCTGAAATATTTTGGCTTTCTGTTTTTGTCCTTATTTTGCACCCAAATAACGGGAAAAAAGAAAAAAAAAGTTAATTGAAATATTTTCGTTTTCTGTTTTTGTCCTTATTTTGCACCCAATTAGCGGGAAAAAAAAAGTTATCAGAAATATTTTGGATTTCTGTTTTTGTCCTTATTTTGCACCCAAATAACGGGAAAAAATAAAAAAAAAGTTATCTGAAATATTTTGGTTAGCACCAAAATAACGGGAAAAAAGAAAAAAAAAGTTATTTGAAATATTTTGCACCCAAATAACGGGAAAAAATAAAAAAAAAGTTATCTGAAATATTTTGGTTTTCTGTTTTTATCCTTATTTTTGCACCCAAGTAACGGGAAAAAAAAAAAAAAAGTTATTTGAAATATTTTGGTTTTCTGTTTTTTGTCCTTATTTTGCACCCAAATAACGGGAAAAAAGAAAAAAAAGGTTGTCTGAAATATTTTGGTTTTCTGTTTTGGTCCTTATTTTGCACCTAAACAACGGGAAAAAATAAAAAAAAAGTTATCTGAAATATTTTGGTTTTCTGTTTTTGTCCTTATTTTGCACCCAATTAACGGGAAAAAAAAAGTTATCTGAAATATTTTGGTTTTCTGTTTTTGTCCTTATTTTGCACCCAAATAACGAGAAAAAAGAAAAAAAAAGTTATTTGAAATATTTTGGTTTTCTGTTTTTGTCCTTATTTGCACCCAAATAACGGGAAAAAATAAAAAAAAAGTTATCTGAAATATTTTGGTTTTCTGTTTTTGTACTTATTTTGCACCCAAATAACGGGAAAAAAGAAAAAAAAGTTATTTGAAATATTTTGGTTTTCTGTTTTTGTCCTTATTTTGCACCCAAATAACGGGAAAAAAGAAAAAAAAAGTTATTTGAAATATTTTGGTTTTCTGTTTTTGTCCTTATTTTGCACCTAAATAACGGGAAAAAATAAAAAAACAGTTATTTGAAATATTTTGGTTTTCTGTTTTTGTCCCTATTTTGCACTTAAATAACGGGAAAAAAGAAATAAAAAGTTATTTGAAATATTTTGGTTTTCTGTTTTTGTCCTTATTTTGCACCCAAATAACGGGAAAAAAGAAAAAAAAAAGTTATCTGAAATATTTTGGTTTTCTGTTTTTGTCCTTATTTTGCACCCAAATAACGGGAAAAAAGGAAAAAAAAGTTAATTGAAATATTTTGGTTTTCTATTTTAAATATTTTGTCTTTATTTTGCTCCCAAATAACGGGAAAAAATAAAAAAAAGTTAATCTGAAATATTTTGGTTTTCTGTTTTTGTCCTTATTTTGCACCCAAATAACGGGAAAAAAGAAAAAAAAATTTATCTGAAATATTTTGGTTTTTCCCAAATAACGGGAAAAAAGAAAAAAAAAGTTATCTGAAATATTTTGGTTTTCTGTTTTTGTCCTTATTTTGCACCCAAATAACGGGAAAAAAGAAGAAAAAAGTTATCTGAAATATTTTGGTTTTCTGTTTTTGTCCTTATTTTGCACCCAAATAACGGGAAAAAAGAAAAAAAAAGTTAATTGAAATATTTTGGTTTTCTGTTTTTGTCCTTATTTTGCACCCACATAACGGGAAAAATAATTAAAAAAAAGTTATTTGAAATATTTTGGTTTTCTATTTTTAAATATTTTGTCTTTATTTTGCACCCAAATAACGGGAAAAAAGAAAAAAAAAGTTAATCTGAAATATTTTGGTTTTCTGTTTTTGTCCTTATTTTGCACCCAAATAACGGGAAAAAAGAAAAAAAAATTTATCTGAAATATTTTGGTTTTCTGTTTTTGTCCTTTTTTTGCATCTAAACAACGGGAAAAAAGAAAAAAAAAGTTATCTGAAATATTTTGGTTTTCTGTTTTTGTCCTTATTTTGCACCCAAATAATGGGAAAAAAGAAAAAAAAAGTTAATTGAAATATTTTCGTTTTCTGTTTTTTGTCCTTATTTTGCACCCAATTAGCGGGAAAAAAAAAAGTTATCAGAAATATTTTGGTTTTCTGTTTTTGTCCTTATTTTGCACCCAAATAACGGGAAAAAATAAAAAAAAGTTATCTGAAATATTTTGGTTATCTGTTTTTGTCCATATTTTGCACCCAAATAACGGGAAAAAATAAAAAAAAAGTTATCTGAAATATTTTGGTTTTCTGTTTTTGTCCTTATTTTGCACCCAAGTAACGGGGGAAAAAAAAAAGTTATTTGAAATATTTTGGTTTTCTGTTTTTGTCCTTATTTTGCACCCAAATAACGGGAAAAAAGAAAAAAAAGGTTATCTGAAATATTTTGGTTTTCTGTTTTGGTCCTTATTTTGCACCTAAACAACGGGAAAAAAGAAAAAAAAAGTTATTTGAAATATTTTGGTTTTCTGTTTTTGTCCTTATTTTGCACCCAATTAACGGGAAAAAAAAAGTTATTTGAAATCTTTTGGTTTTTTGTTTTTGTCTTTATTTTGCACCCAAATAACGGGAAAAAAGAAAAAAAAAGTTATCTGAAATATTTTGGTTTTCTGTTTTTGTCCTTATTTTGCACCCAAATAACGGGAAAAAAAAAAAAGTTATTTGAAATCTTTTGGTTTTTTGTTTTTGTACTTATTTTGCACCCAAATAACGGGAAAAAAGAAAAAAAAGTTATTTGAAATATTTTGGTTTTCTGTTTTTGTCCTTATTTTTCACCCAAATAACGGGAAAAAAGAAAAAAAAGGTTATCTGAAATATTTTGGTTTTCTGTTTTGGTCCTTATTTTGCACCTAAACAACGGGAAAAAAGAAAAAGAAAGTTATTTGAAATATTTTGGTTTTCTGTTTTTGTCCTTATTTTGCACCCAATTAACGGGAAAAAAAAAGTTATCTGAAATATTTTGGTTTTCTGTTTTTGTCCTTATTTTGCCCCAAATAACAAGAAAAAAGAAAAAAAAAGTTATTTGAAATATTTTGGTTTTCTGTTTTTGTCCTTATTTTGCACCCAAATAACGGGAAAAAATAAAAAAAAAGTTATCTGAAATATTTTGGTTTTCTGTTTTTGTACTTATTTTGCACCCAAATAACGGGAATAAAGAAAAAAAAGTTATTTGAAATATTTTGGTTTTCTGTTTTTGTCCTTATTTTGCACCCAAATAACGGGAAAAAAGAAAAAAAAAGTTATTTGAAATATTTTGGTTTTCTGTTTTTGTCCTTATTTTGCACCTAAATAACGGGAAAAAATAAAAAAACAGTTATTTGAAATATTTTGGTTTTCTGTTTTTGTCCTTATTTTGCACTTAAATAACGGGAAAAGAGAAAAAAAAAGTTATCTGAAATATTTTGGTTTTCTGTTTTTGTCCTTATTTTGCACCCAAATAACGGGAAAAAATAAAAAAAAAGTTATCTGAAATATTTTGGTTTTCTGTTTTTGTCCTTATTTTGCACCCAAATAACGGGGAAAAAAAAAAGTTATTTGAAATCTTTTGGTTTTTTGTTTTTGTCCTTATTTTGCACCCAAATAACGGGAAAAAAGAAAAAAAAAGTTATCTGAAATATTTTGGTTTTCTGTTTTTGTCCTTATTTTGCACCCAAATAACGGGAAAAATAAAAAAAAAGTTATTTGAAATATTTTGGTTTTCTGTTTTTGTCCTTATTTTGCACCCAATTAACGGGGAAAAAAAAAGTTATCTGAAATATTTTGGTTTTCTGTTTTTGTCCTTATTTTGCACCCAAATACGGGAAAAAATAAAAAAAAAGTTATCTGAAATATTTTGGTTTTCTGTTTTTGTCCTTATTTTGCACCCAAATAACGGGAAAAATTAAAAAAAAGTTATTGGAAATATTTTAATTTGTTGTGTTTGTCCTTATTTTGCACCCAACTAACGGGAAAAAAGAAAAAAAAAGTTATCTGAAATATTTTGGTTTTCTGTTTTTGTCCTTATTTTGCACCCAAATAACGGGAAAAAATAAAAAAAAAGTTATCTGAAATTTTTGGTTTTCTGTTTTTGTCCTTATTTTGCACCTAAATAACGGGAAAAAAGAAAAAATAAGTTATCTGAAATATTTTGGTTTTCTGTTGTGGTCCTTATTTTGCACCCAAATAACGGGAAAAAAGAAAAAAAGTTATTTGAAATTTTTTTTGGTTTTCTGTTTTTGTCCTTATTTTGCACCCAAATAACGGGAAAAAAGAAAAAAAAAGTTATTTGAAATATTTTGGTTTTCTGTTTTTGTCCTTATTTTGCACCCACATAACGGGAAAAAAATTAAAAAAAAGTTATTTGAAATATTTTGGTTTTCTGTTTTTGTCTTTATTTTGCACCCAAATAACGGGAAACAAGAAAAAAAAAGTTATTTGAACTATTTTGGTTTTCTGTTTTTGTCCTTATTTTGCACCTAAATAACAGGAAAAAATAAAAAAAAGGTATTTGAAATAATTTGGTTTTCTGTTTTTGTCCTTATTTTGCACCCAAATAACGGGAAAAAAGAAAAAAAAGTTGTCTGAAATATTTTGGTTTTCTGTGTTTGTCCTTATTTTGCACACAAATAACGGGAAAAAAGAAAAAAAAAGTTATTTGAAATATTTTGGTTTTCTGTTTTTGTCCTTATTTTGCACCCAAATAACGGGAAAAAAGAAAAAAAGGTTATCTGAAATATTTTGGTTTTCTGTTTTTGTCCTTATTTTGCACCCAAATAACGGGAAAAAAGATAAAAAAAGTTATCTGAAATATTTTGGTTTTCTGTTTTTGTCCTTATTTTGCACCCAAATAACGGGAAAAAAGAAAAAAAAGTTATTTGAAATATTTTGGTTTTCTTTTTTTGTCCTTATTTTGCACCCAAATAACGGGAAAAAAGAAAAAAAAAGTTATTTGAAATATTTTGGTTTTCTGTTTTTGTCCTTATTTTGCACCCACATAACGGGAAAAAAATTAAAAAAAAGTTATTTGAAATATTTTGGTTTTCTGTTTTTGTCTTTATTTTGCACCCAAATAACGGGAAACAAGAAAAAAAAAGTTATTTGAAATATTTTGGTTTTCTGTTTTTGTCCTTATTTTGCACCCAAATAAGGGGAAAAAAAAAAAGTTATTTGAAATATTTTGGTTTTCTGTTTTTGTTCTTATTTTGCACCTAAACAACGGGAAAAAAGAAAAAAAAAGTTATTTGAAATATATTGGTTTTCTGTTTTTGTCCTTATTTTGCACCCAATTAACGGGAATAAAAAAAGTTATCTGAAATATTTTGGTTTTCTGTTTTTGTCCTTATTTAGCACCCAAATAACTGGAAAAAAGAAAAAAATGTTATTTGAAATATTTTGGTTTTCTGTTTTTGTCCTTATTTAGCACCCAAATAACTGGAAAAAAGAAAAAAATGTTATTTGAAATATTTTGGTTTTCTGTTTTTGTCCTTATTTTGCATCCAAATAACGGGAAAAAATAAAAAAAAAGTTATTTGAAATATTTTAGTTGACTGTTTTTGTCCTTATTTTGCACCCAAATAACGGGAAAAAAGAAAAAAAAAGTTATTTGAAATATTTTGGTTTTCTGTTTTTGTACTTTTTTTGCACCCAAATAACAGGAAAAAAGAAAAAAAAAGTTATTTGAAATATTTTGGTTTTCTGTTTTTGTCCTTATTTTGCACCCAAATAACTGGAAAAAAGAAAAAAATGTTATTTGAAATATTTTGGTTTTCTGTTTTTGTCCTTATTTTGCACCCAAATAACGGGAAAAAAGAAAAAAAAAGTTATCTGAAATATTTTGGTTTTCTGTTTTTGTCCTTATTTTGCATCCAAATAACGGGAAAAAATAAAAAAAAAGTTATTTGAAATATTTTAGTTGACTGTTTTTGTCCTTATTTTGCACCCAAATAACGGGAAAAAAGAAAAAAAAAGTTATTTGAAATATTTTGGTTTTCTGTTTTTGTACTTTTTTTGCACCCAAATAACGGGAAAAAATAAAAAAAAAGTTATTTGAAATATTTTGGTTTTCTGTTTTTGTCCTTATTTTGCACCCAAATAACTGGAAAAAAGAAAAAAATGTTATTTGAAATATTTTGGTTGTCTGTTTTTGTCCTTATCTTGCACCCAAATAGCGGGAAAAAAGAAAAAAAAAGTTATTTGAAATATTTTGGTTTTCTGTTTTTGTCCTTATTTTGCATCCAAATAACGGGAAAAAATAAATAAAAAGTTATTTGAAATATTTTAGTTGACTGTTTTTGTCCTTATTTTGCACCCAAATAGCGGGAAAAAAGAAAAAAAAAGTTATTTGAAATATTTTGGTTTTCTGTTTGTGTCCTTATTTTGCACCTAAATAACAGGAAAAAAGAAAAAAAAAGTTATCTGAAATATTTTGGTTTTCTGTTTTTGTCCTTATTTTGCACCTAAATAACGGGAAAAAAGAAAAAGAAAGTTATCTGAAATATTTTGGTTTTCTGTTTTTGTCCTTATTTTGCACCTTAATAACCGGAAAAAAGAATAAAAAAGTTATTTGAAATATTTTGGTTTTCTGTTTGTGTCCTTATTTTGCACCCAAATAACGGGAAAAAAGAAAAAAAAGTTATCTGAAATATTTTGGTTTTCTGTTTTTGTCCTTATTTTGCACCCAAATAACGGGAAAAAATAAAAAAAAAGTTATTTGAAATATTTTGGTTTTCTGTTTTTGTCCTTATTTTGCACCCAAATAACGGGGAAAAATAAAAAAAAATTATCTGAAATATTTTGGTTTTCAAATAACGGGAAAAAAGAAAAAAAAAGTTATATGAAATATTTTGGTTTTCTGTTTTTGTCCTTATTTTGCACCCAAATAACGGGAAAAAATAAAAAAAAAGTTATTTGAAATATTTTGGTTTTCTGTTTTTGTCCTTAGTTTGCACCCAAATAACGGGAAAAAAGAAAAAAAAAGTTATCTGAAATATTTAGGTTTTCTGTTTTTGTCCTTATTTTGCACCCAAATAACGGGAAAAAATAAAAAAAAAGTTATTTGAAATATTTTGGTTTTCTGTTTTTGTCCTTATTTTGCACCCAAATAACGGGAAAAAATAAAAAAAAAGTTATTTGAGATATTTTGGTTTTCTGTTTTTGTTCTTATTTTGCACCCAAATAACGGGGAAAAATAAAAAAAAAGTTATCTGAAATATTTTGGTTTTCAAATAACGGGAAAAAAGAAAAAAAAAGTTATTTGAAATATTTGGATGTTCTGTTTTTGTCCTTATTTTGCACCCAAATAACGGGAAAAAAGAAAAAAAAAGTTATATGAAATATTTTGGTTTTCTGTTTTTGTCCTTATTTTACACTCAAATAACGGGAAAAAATAAAAAAAAAGGTTATTTGAAATATTTTGGTTTTCTGTTTTGGTCCTTATTTTGCACCCAAATAACGGGAAAAAGAAAAAAAAAGTTATTTGAAATATTTTGGTTTTCTGTTTTTGTCCTTATTTTGCACCCAAATAACGGGGAAAAATAAAAAAAAATTATCTGAAATATTTTGGTTTTCTGTTTTTGTCCTTATTTTGCACCCAAATAACTGGAAAAAAGAAAAAAATGTTATTTGAAATATTTTGGTTGTCTGTTTTTGTCCTTATTTTGCACCCAAATAACTGGAAAAAAGAAAAAAATGTTATTTGAAATATTTTGGTTGT
Source organism: Empis livida (assembly GCA_963932195.1). Taxonomy (NCBI): domain Eukaryota; kingdom Metazoa; phylum Arthropoda; class Insecta; order Diptera; family Empididae; genus Empis; species Empis livida. The sequence goes on from CAWVQG010000130.1 coordinate 53,251, forward strand.
CTGTTTTTGTCCTTATTTTGCACCCAAATAGCGGGAAAAAAGAAAAAAAAAGTAATTTGAAATATTTTGGTTTTCTGTTTGTGTCCTTATTTTGCACCCAAATAACGGGAAAAAAGAAAAAAAATGTTATTTGAAATATTTTGGTTGTCTGTTTTTGTCCTTATTTTGCACCCAAATAGCGCGAAAAAAGGAAAAAAAAGTAATTTGAAATATTTTGGTTTTCTGTTTGTGTCCTTATTTTGCACCCAAACAACGGTTAAAAAGAAAAAACAAGTTATCTGAAATATTTTGGTTTTCTGTTTTTGTCCTTATTTTGCACCCAAATAACGGGAAAAAAGAAAAAAAAGTTATTTGAAATATTTTGGTTTTCTGTTTTTGTCCTTATTTTGCACCCAAATAGCGGGAAAAAAGAAAAAAAAAGTTATTTGAAATATTTTGGTTTTCTGTTTGTGTCCTTATTTTGCACCCAAATAACGGGAAAAAAGAAAAAAAAAGTTATCTGAAATATATTGGTTTTCTGTTTTTGTCCTTATTTTGCACCTAAATAACGGGAAAAAAGAAAAAAAAAGTTATCTGAAATATTTTGGTTTTCTGTTTTTGTCCTTATTTTGCACCTAAATAACGAGAAAAAAGAAAAAAAAAAGTTATCTGAAATATTTTGGTTTTCTGTTTTTGTCCTTATTTAGCACCTAAATAACTGGAAAAAAGAAAAAAATGTTATTTGAAATATTTTGGTTGTCTGTTTTTGTCCTTATTTTGCACCCAAATAGCGGGAAAAAAGAAAAAAAAAGTTATTTGAAATATTTTGGTTTTCTGTTTGTGTCCTTATTTTGCACTCAAATAACGGGAAAAAAGAAAAAAAAAGTTATCTGAAATATTTTGGTTTTCTGTTTTTGTCCTTATTTTGCACCTAAATAACGAGAAAAAAGAAAAAAAAAGTTATCTGAAATATTTTGTTTTCTGTTTTTGTCCTTATTTTGCACCCAAATAACTGGAAAAAAGAAAAAAATGTTATTTGAAATATTTTGGTTGTCTGTTTTTGTCCTTATTTTGCACCCAAATAACGGGAAAAAAGAAAAAAAAAGTTATTTGAAAAAAATATTTAGTTGACTGTTTTTGTCCTTATTTTGCACCCAAATAACGGGGAAATAATAAAAAAAAGTTATTGAAATATTTTGGTTTTTTGTTTTTGTCCTTATTTTGCACCCAAATAACTGGAAAATGGAAAAATATGTTATTTGAAATATTTTGGTTGTCTGTTTTTGTCCTTATTTTGCACCCAAATAACGGGGAAAAATAAAAAAAAATTATCTGAAATATTTTGGTTTTCAAATAACGGGAAAAAAGGAAAAAAAAGTTATTTGAAATATTTTGGTTTTCTGTTTTTGTCCTTATTTTGCACTCAAATAACGGGAAAAAATAAAAAAAGAGTGATTTGAAATATTTTGGTTTTCTGTTTTTGTCCTTATTTTGCACCCAAATAACGGGAAAAAATAAAAAAAAAGGTTATTTGAAATATTTTGGTTTTCTGTTTTGGTCCTTATTTTGCACCCAAATAACGGGAAAAAGAAAAAAAAAGTTATCTGAAATATTTTGGTTTTCTGTTTTTGTCCTTATTTTGCATCCAAATAACGGGAAAAAATTAAAAAAAAATTATTTGAAATATTTTAGTTGACTGTTTTTGTCCTTATTTTGCACCCAAATAACGGGAAAAAATAAAAAAAAAGTTATTTGAAATATTTTGGTTTTTTGTTTTTGTCCTTATTTTGTACCCAACGGGAAAAAAGAAAAAAAAAATTATCTGAAATATTTTGGTTTTCTGTTTTTGTCCTTATTTTGCACCCAAATAACTGGAAAAAAGAAAAAAATGTTATTTGAAATATTTTGGTTGTCTGTTTTTGTCCTTATTTTGCACCCAAATAGCGCGAAAAAAGAAAAAAAAAGTTATTTGAAATATTTTGGTTTTCTGTTTGTGTCCTTATTTTGCACCCAAACAACGGTTAAAAAGAAAAAACAAGTTATCTGAAATATTTTGGTTTTCTGTTTTTGTCCTTATTTTGCACCCAAATAACGGGAAAAAAGAAAAAAAAGTTATTTGAAATATTTTGGTTTTCTGTTTTTGTCCTTATTTTGCACCCAAATAACGGGAAAAAAGAAAAAAAAAGTTATTTGAAATATTTTGGTTTTCTGTTTTTGTCCTTATTTTGCACCCAAATAGCGAGAAAAAAGAAAAAAAAAGTTATCTGAAATATTTTGGTTTTCTGTTTTTGTCCTTATTTAGCACCTAAATAACTGGAAAAAAGAAAAAAATGTTATTTGAAATATTTTGGTTGTCTGTTTTTGTCCTTATTTTGCACCCAAATTGCGGGAAAAAAGAAAAAAAAAGTTATTTGGAATATTTTGGTTTTCTGTTTGTGTCCTTATTTTGCACCCAAATAACGGGAAAAAAGACAAAAAAAGTTATCTGAAATATTTTGGTTTTCTGTTTTTGTCCTTATTTTGCACCCAAATAACGAGAAAAAAGAAAAAAAAAGTTATCTGAAATATTTTGTTTTCTGTTTTTGTCCTTATTTTGCACCCAAATAACTGGAAAAAAGAAAAAAATGTTATTTGAAATATTTTGGTTGTCTGTTTTTGTCCTTATTTTGCACCCAAATAACGGGAAAAAAGAAAAAAAAAGTTATCTGAAATATTTTGGTTTTCTGTTTTTGCCCTTATTTTGCACCCAAATAACGGGAAAAAATAAAAAAAAGGTTATTTGAAATATTTTGGTTTTCTGTTTTGGTCCTTATTTTGCACCCAAATAACGGGAAAAAAGAAAAAAAAAGTTATCTGAAATATTTTGGTTTTCTGTTTTTGTCCTTATTTTGCATCGAAATAACAGGAAAAAATAAAAAAAAAAGTTATGTGAAATATTTTAGTTGACTGTTTTGGTCCTTATTTTGCACCCAAATAACGGGAAAAAGAAAAAAAAAGTTATCTGAAATATTTAAATATTTTAGTTGACTGTTTTTGTCCTTATTTTGCACCCAAATAACGGGAAAAAATAAAAAAAAAGTTATTTGAAATATTTTGGTTTTTTGTTTTTGTCCTTATTTTGCACCCAACGGGAAAAAAGAAAAAAAAAGTTATCTGAAATATTTTGGTTTTCTGTTTTTGTCCTTATTTTGCACTGAAATAATGGGAAAAAAGAAAAAAAAATTATCTGAAATTTTTTGGTTTTCTGTTTTTGTCCTTATTTTGCACCCAAATAACTGGAAAAAAGAAAAAAATGTTATTTGAAATATTCTAGTTGTCTGTTTTTGTCCTTATTTTGCACCCAAATAGCGCGAAAAAAGAAGTTATTTGAAATATTTTGGTTTTCTGTTTGTGTCCTTATTTTGCACCCAAATAACGGTTAAAAAGAAAAAAAAAGTTATCTGAAATATTTTGGTTTTCTGTTTTTGTCCTTATTTTGCACCCAAATAACGGGAAAAAAGAAAAAAAAAGTTATTTGAAATATTTTGGTTTTCTGTTTTTGTCCTTATTTTGCACCCAAATAACGGGAAAAAAGAAAAAAAAAGTTATATGAAATATTTTGGTTTTCAAATAGCGGGAAAAAAGAAAAAAAAAGTTATTTGAAATATTTTGGTTTTCTGTTTTTGTCCTTATTTTGCACCCAAATAGCGGGAAAAAAGAAAAAAAAAGTTATTTGAAATATTTTGGTTTTCTGTTTGTGTCCTTATTTTGCACCCAAATAACTGGAAAAAAGAAAAAAATGTTATTTGAAATATTTTGGTTGTCTGTTTTTGTCCTTATTTTGCACCCAAATAGCGGGAAAAAAGAAAAAAAAAGTTATTTGAAATATTTTGGTTTTCTGTTTGTGTCCTTATTTTGCACCCAAATAACGGTTAAAAAGAAAAAAAAAGTTATCTGAAATATTTTGGTTTTCTGTTTTTGTCCTTATTTTGCACCCAAATAACGGGAAAAAAGAAAAAAAAAGTTATTTGAAATATTTTGGTTTTCTGTTTTTGTCCTTATTTTGCACCCAAATAACGGGAAAAAAGAAAAAAAAAGTTATATGAAATATTTTGGTTTTCAAATAGCGGGAAAAAAGAAAAAAAAAGTTATTTGAAATATTTTGGTTTTCTGTTTTTGTCCTTATTTTGCACCTAACTAACGAGAAAAAAGAAAAAAAAAGTTATCTGAAATATTTTGGTTTTCTGTTTTTGTCCTTATTTAGCACCCAAATAACTGGAAAAAAGAAAAAAATGTTATTTGAAATATTTTGGTTGTCTGTTTTTGTCCTTATTTTGCACCCAAATAGCGGGAAAAAAGAAAAAAAAAGTTATTTGAAATATTTTGGTTTTCTGTTTGTGTCCTTATTTTGCACCCAAATAACGGGAAAAAAGAAAAAAAAAGTTATCTGAAATATTTTGGTTTTCTGTTTTTGTCCTTATTGTGCAACCAAATAACGGGGAAAAATAAAAAAAAAGTTATATGAAATATTTTGGTTTTCAAATAGCGGGAAAAAAGAAAAAAAAAGTTATTTGAAATATTTTGGTTTTCTGTTTTTGTCCTTATTTTGCACCCAAATAACGGGAAAAAATAAAAAAAAGGTTATTTGAAATATTTTGGTTTTCTGTTTTTGTCCTTATTTTGCATCCAAATAACGGGAAAAAATAAAAAAAGGTTATTTGAAATATTTTAGTTTTCTGTTTTGGTCCTTATTTTGCACCCAAATAATGGGAAAAAAGAAAAAAAAAGTTATCTGAAATATTTTGGTTTTCTGTTTTTGTCCTTATTTTGCACCTAAATAACGGGAAAAAAGCAAAAAAAAGTTATCTGAAATATTTTGGTTTTCTGTTTTTGTACTTATTTTGCACCCAAATAACTGGAAAAAAGAAAAAAATGTTATTTGAAATATTTTGGTTGTCTGTTTTTGTCCTTATTTTGCACCCAAATAGCGGGAATAAAGAAGAAAAAAGTTATTTGAAATATTTTGGTTTTCTGTTTTTGTCCTTATTTTGAACCTAAATAACGGGAAAAAAGAAAAAAAAAGTTATCTGAAATATTTTGGTTTTCTGTTTTTGTCCTTATTTTGCACCCAAATAACTGGAAAAAAGAAAAAAATGTTATTTGAAATATTTTGGTTTTTTGTTTTTGTCCTTATTTTGCATCCAAATAACGGGAAAAAATAAAAAAAAGGTTATTTGAAATATTTTGGTTTTCTGTTTTGGTCCTTATTTTGCACCCAAATAATGGGAAAAAAGAAAAAAAAAGTTATCTGAAATATTTTGGTTTTCTGTTTTTGTCCTTATTTTGCACCTAAATAACGGGAAAAAAGAAAAAAAAAGTTATCTGAAATATTTTGGTTTTCTGTTTTTGTACTTATTTTGCACCCAAATAACTGGAAAAAAGAAAAAAATGTTATTTGAAATATTTTGGTTGTCTGTTTTTGTCCTTATTTTGCACCCAAATAGCGGGAATAAAGAAAAAAAAAGTTATTTGAAATATTTTGGTTTTCTGTTTGTGTCCTTATTTTGCACCCAAATAACGGGAAAAAAGAAAAAAAAAGTTATCTGAAATATTTTGGTTTTCTGTTTTGGTCCTTATTTTGCACCCAAATAATGGGAAAAAAGAAAAAAAAAGTTATCTGAAATATTTTGGTTTTCTGTTTTTGTCCTTATTTAGCACCTAAATAACTGGAAAAAAGAAAAAAATGTTATTTGAAATATTTTGGTTGTGTGTTTTTGTCCTTATTTTGCACCCAAATAGCGGGAAAAAAGAAAAAAAAAGTTATTTGAAATATTTTGGTTTTCTGTTTGTGTCCTTATTTTGCACCCAAATAACGGGAAAAAAGAAAAAAAAAGTTATCTGAAATATTTTGGTTTTCTGTTTTTGTCCTTATTTTGCACCTAAATAACGAGAAAAAAGAAAAAAAAAGTTATCTGAAATATTTTGTTTTCTGTTTTTGTCCTTATTTTGCACCCAAATAACTGGAAAAAAGAAAAAAATGTTATTTGAAATATTTTGGTTGTCTGTTTTTGTCCTTATTTAGCACCTAAATAACTGGAAAAAAGAAAAAAATGTTATTTGAAATATTTTGGTTGTCTGTTTTTGTCCTTATTTTGCACCCAAATAGCGGGAAAAAAGAAAAAAAAAGTTATTTGAAATATTTTGGTTTTCTGTTTGTGTCCTTATTTTGCACCCAAATAACGGGAAAAAAGAAAAAAAAAGTTATCTGAAATATTTTGGTTTTCTGTTTTTGTCCTTATTTTGCACCTAAATAACGAGAAAAAAGAAAAAAAAAGTTATCTGAAATATTTTGTTTTCTGTTTTTGTCCTTATTTTGCACCCAAATAACTGGAAAAAAGAAAAAAATGTTATTTGAAATATTTTGGTTGTCTGTTTTTGTCCTTATTTTGCACCCAAATAACGGGAAAAAAGAAAAAAAAAGTTATCTGAAATATTTTGGTTTTCTGTTTTTGCCCTTATTTTGCACCCAAATAACGGGAAAAAATAAAAAAAAGGTTATTTGAAATATTTTGGTTTTCTGTTTTGGTCCTTATTTTGCACCCAAATAACGGGAAAAAAGAAAAACAAAGTTATCGGAAATATTTTGGTTTTCTGTTTTTGTCCTTATTTTGCATCCAAATAACGGGAAAAAGAAAAAAAAAGTTATTTGAAATATTTTGGTTTTTTGTTTTTGTCCTTATTTTGCACCTAAATAATGGGAAAAAAGAAAAAAAAATTATCTGAAATATTTTGGTTTTCTGTTTTTGTCCTTATTTTGCACCCAAATAACTGGAAAAAAGAAAAAAATGTTATTTGAAATATTCTAGTTGTCTGTTTTTGTCCTTATTTTGCACCCAAATAGCGCGAAAAAAGAAGTTATTTGAAATATTTTGGTTTTCTGTTTGTGTCCTTATTTTGCACCCAAATAACGGTTAAAAAGAAAAAAAAAGTTATCTGAAATATTTTGGTTTTCTGTTTTTGTCCTTATTTTGCACCTAAATAACGGGAAAAAAGAAAAAAAAAGTGATCTGAAATATTTTGGTTTTCTGTTTTTGTCCTTATTTTGCACCCAAATAACTGGAAAAAAGAAAAAAATGTTATTTGAAATATTTTGGTTGTCTGTTTTTGTCCTTATTTTGCACCCAAATAGCGGGAATAAAGAAAAAAAAAGTTATCTGAAATTTTTGGTTTTCTGTTTTTGTCCTTATTTTGCACCTAAATAACGGGAAAAAAGAAAAAATAAGTTATCTGAAATATTTTGGTTTTCTGTTGTGGTCCTTATTTTGCACCCAAATAACGGGAAAAAAGAAAAAAAGTTATTTGAAATTTTTTTTGGTTTTCTGTTTTTGTCCTTATTTTGCACCCAAATAACGGGAAAAAAGAAAAAAAAAGTTATTTGAAATATTTTGGTTTTCTGTTTTTGTCCTTATTTTGCACCCACATAACGGGAAAAAAATTAAAAAAAAGTTATTTGAAATATTTTGGTTTTCTGTTTTTGTCTTTATTTTGCACCCAAATAACGGGAAACAAGAAAAAAAAAGTTATTTGAAATATTTTGGTTTTCTGTTTTTGTCCTTATTTTGCACCTAAATAACGGGAAAAAATAAAAAAAAGGTATTTGAAATAATTTGGTTTTCTGTTTTTGTCCTTATTTTGCACCCAAATAACGGGAAAAAAAAAATAAGTTATCTGAAATATTTTGGTTTTCTGTTTTTGTTCTTATTTTGCACCCAAATAATGGGAAAAAAGAAAAAAAAGTTGTCTGAAATATTTTGGTTTTCTGTGTTTGTCCTTATTTTGCACACAAATAACAGGAAAAAAGAAAAAAAAAGTTATTTGAAATATTTTGGTTTTCTATTTTTGTCCTTATTTTGCACCCAAATAACGGGAAAAAAGAAAAAAAGGTTATCTGAAATATTTTGGTTTTCTGTTTTTGTCCTTATTTTGCACCCAAATAACGGGAAAAAAGATAAAAAAAGTTATCTGAAATATTTTGGTTTTCTGTTTTTGTCCTTATTTTGCACCCAAATAACGGGAAAAAAGAAAAAAAAGTTATTTGAAATATTTTGGTTTTCTTTTTTTGTCCTTATTTTTTTTTAAAAAAGTTGTCTGAAATATTTTGGTTTTCTGTGTTTGTCCTTATTTTGCACACAAATAACAGGAAAAAAGAAAAAAAAAGTTATTTGAAATATTTTGGTTTTCTATTTTTGTCCTTATTTTGCACCCAAATAACGGGAAAAAAGAAAAAAAGGTTATCTGAAATATTTTGGTTTTCTGTTTTTGTCCTTATTTTGCACCCAAATAACGGGAAAAAAGATAAAAAAAGTTATCTGAAATATTTTGGTTTTCTGTTTTTGTCCTTATTTTGCACCCAAATAACGGGAAAAAAGAAAAAAAAGTTATTTGAAATATTTTGGTTTTCTTTTTTTGTCCTTATTTTGTCCAAATAACGGGAAAAAAGAAAAAAAAAGTTATTTGAAATATTTTGGTTTTCTGTTTTTGTCCTTATTTTGCACCCACATAACGGGAAAAAAATTAAAAAAAAGTTATTTGAAATATTTTGGTTTTCTGTTTTTGTCTTTATTTTGCACATAAATAACGGGAAACAAGAAAAAAAAAGTTATTTGAAATATTTTGGTTTTCTGTTTTTGTCCTTATTTTGCACCCAAATAAGGGGAAAAAAAAAAAAGTTATTTCAAATATTTTGGTTTTCTGTTTTTGTTCTTATTTTGCACCTAAACAACGGGAAAAAAGAAAAAAAAAGTTATTTGAAATATATTGGTTTTCTGTTTTTGTCCTTATTTTGCACCCAATTAACGGGAATAAAAAAAGTTATCTGAAATATTTTGGTTTTCTGTTTTTGTCCTTATTTAGCACCCAAATAACTGGAAAAAAGAAAAAAATGTTATTTGAAATATTTTGGTTTTCTGTTTTTGTCCTTATCTTGCACCCAAATAGCGGGAAAAAAGAAAAAAAAAGTTATTTGAAATATTTTGGTTTTCTGTTTTTGTCCTTATTTTGCACCCAAATAACTGGAAAAAAGAAAAAAATGTTATTTGAAATATTTTGGTTGTCTGTTTTTGTCCTTATCTTGCACCCAAATAGCGGGAAAAAAGAAAAAAAAAGTTATTTGAAATATTTTGATTTTCTGTTTTTGTCCTTATTTTGCACCCAAATAACGGGAAAAAAGAAAAAAAAAGTTATCTGAAATATTTTGGTTTTCTGTTTTTGTCCTTATTTTGCACCTAAATAACGGGAAAAAAGAAAAAAAAGTTATCTGAAATATTTTGGTTTTCTGTTTTTGTCCTTATTTGGCACCCAAATAACTGGAAAAAAGAAAAAAATGTTATTTGAAATATTTTGGTTGTCTGTTTTTGTCCTTATTTTGCACCTAAATAACCAGAAAAAAAGAAAAAAAAAGTTATTTGAAATATTTTGGTTTTCTGTTTGTGTCCTTATTTTGCACCCAAATAACGGGAAAAAAGAAAAAAAAAGTTATCTGAAATATTTTGGTTTTCTGTTTTTGTCCTTATTTTGCACCCAAATAACGGGAAAAAATAAAAAAAAAGTTATTTGAAATATTTTGGTTTTCTGTTTTTGTCCTTATTTTGCACCCAAATAACGGGAAAAAATAAAAAAAAAGTTATTTGAGATATTTTGGTTTTCTGTTTTTGTTCTTATTTTGCACCCAAATAACGGGGAAAAATAAAAAAAAAGTTATCTGAAATATTTTGGTTTTCAAATAACGGGAAAAAAGAAAAAAAAAGTTATTTGAAATATTTGGGTGTTCTGTTTTTGTCCTTATTTTGCACCCAAATAACGGGAAAAAATAAAAAAAAAGTTTTTTGAAATATTTTGGTTTTCTGTTTTTGTCCTTATTTTGCACCCAAATAACGGGAAAAAATAAAAAAAAGGTTATTTGAAATATTTTGGTTTTCTGTTTTGGTCCTTATTTTGTACCCAAATAACGGGAAAAAAGAAAAAAAAAGTTATCTGAAATATTTTGGTTTTCTGTTTTTGTCCTTATTTTGCATCCAAATAACGGGAAAAAATAAATAAAAAGTTATTTGAAATATTTTAGTTGACTGTTTTTGTCCTTATTTTGCACCCAAATAGCGGGAAAAAAGAAAAAAAAAGTTATTTGAAATATTTTGGTTTTCTGTTTTTGTCCTTATTTTGCACCTAAATAACGGGAAAAAAGAAAAAGAAAGTTATCTGAAATATTTTGGTTTTCTGTTTTTGTCCTTATTTTGCACCTTAATAACCGGAAAAAAGAATAAAAAAGTTATTTAAAATATTTTGGTTTTCTGTTTGTGTCCTTATTTTGCACCCAAATAACGGGAAAAAAGAAAAAAAAGTTATCTGAAATATTTTGGTTTTCTGTTTTTGTCCTTATTTTGCACCCAAATAACGGGAAAAAATAAAAAAAAAGTTATTTGAAATATTTTGGTTTTCTGTTTTTGTCCTTATTTTGCACCCAAATAACGGGGAAAAATAAAAAAAAGTTATCTGAAATATTTTGGTTTTCAAATATCGGGAAAAAAGAAAAAAAAAGTTATATGAAATATTTTGGTTTTCTGTTTTTATCCTTATTTTGCACTCAAATAACGGGAAAAAATAAAAAAAGAGTGATTTGAAATATTTTGGTTTTCTGTTTTTGTCCTTATTTTGCACCCAAATAACGGGAAAAAATAAAAAAAAAGGTTATTTGAAATATTTTGGTTTTCTGTTTTGGTCCTTATTTTGCACCCAAATAACGGGAAAAAGAAAAAAAAAGTTATCTGAAATATTTTGGTTTTCTGTTTTTGTCCTTATTTTGCATCCAAATAACGGGAAAAAATTTAAAAAAAGTTATTTGAAATATTTTAGTTGACTGTTTTTGTCCTTATTTTGCACCCAAATAACGGGAAAAAATAAAAAAAAAAGTTATTTGAAATATTTTGGTTTTTTGTTTTTGTCCTTATTTTGTACCCAACGGGAAAAAAGAAAAAAAAAATTATCTGAAATATTTTGGTTTTCTGTTTTTGACCTTATTTTGCACCCAAATAACTGGAAAAAAGAAAAAAATGTTATTTGAAATATTTTGGTTGTCTGTTTTTGTCCTTATTTTGCACCCAAATAGCGCGAAAAAAGAAAAAAAAAGTTATTTGAAATATTTTGGTTTTCTGTTTGTGTCCTTATTTTGCACCCAAACAAGGGTTAAAAAGAAAAAACAAGTTATCTGAAATATTTTGGTTTTCTGTTTTTGTCCTTATTTTGCACCCAAATAACGGGAAAAAAGAAAAAAAAGTTATTTGAAATATTTTGGTTTTCTGTTTTTGTCCTTATTTTGCACCCAAATAGCGGGAAAAAAGAAAAAAAAATTATTTGAAATATTTTGGTTTTCTGTTTGTGTCCTTATTTTGCACCCAAATAACGGGAAAAAAGAAAAAAAAAGTTATCTGAAATATTTTGGTTTTCTGTTTTTGTCCTTATTTTGCACCTAAATAACGAGAAAAAAGAAAAAAAAAGTTATCTGAAATATTTTGTTTTCTGTTTTTGTCCTTATTTTGCACCCAAATAACTGGAAAAAAGAAAAAAATGTTATTTGAAATATTTTGGTTGTCTGTTTTTGTCCTTATTTTGAACCTAAGAAACTGGAAAATAGAAAAAAAAGTTATTTGAAATATTTTGGATTTCTGTTTTTGTTCTTTTTTTTTACCCAAATAGCGGGAAAAAAGAAAAAAAAAGTTATTTGAAATATTTTGGTTTTCTGTTTGTGTCCTTATTTTGCACCCAAATAACGGGAAAAAAGAAAAAAAAAGTTATCTGATATATTTTGGTTTTCTGTTTTTGTCCTTATTTTGCACCCAAATAACGGGAAAAAAGAAAAAAAAAGTTATCTGAAATATTTTGGTTTTCTGTTTTTGTCCTTATTTTGCACCCAAATAACGGGAAAAAAGAAAAAAAAGTTATTTGAAATATTTTGGTTTTCTGTTTTTGTCTTTATTTTGCACCCAAATAGCGGGAAAAAACAAAAAAAAAGTTATTTGAAATATTTTGGTTTTCTGTTTGTGTCCTTATTTTGCACCCAAATAACGGGAAAAAAGAAAAAAAAAGTTATCTGAAATATTTTGGTTTTCTGTTTTTGTCCTTATTTTGCACCCAAATAACGGGAAAAAAGAAAAAAAAAGTTATCTGAAATATTTTGGTTTTCTGTTTTTGTCCTTATTTTGCACCTAAATAACGGGAAAAAAGAAAAAAAAAGTTATTTGAAATATTTTGGTTTTCTGTTTTTGTCCTTATTTTGCACCTAAATAACGAGAAAAAAGAAAAAAAAAGTTATCTGAAATATTTTGGTTTTCTGTTTTTGTCCTTATTTAGCACCTAAATAACTGGAAAAAAGAAAAAAATGTTATTTGAAATATTTTGGTTGTCTGTTTTTGTCCTTATTTTGCACCCAAATAGCGGGAAAAAAGAAAAAAAAAGTTATTTGAAATATTTTGGTTTTCTGTTTGTGTCCTTATTTTGCACCCAAATAACGGGAAAAAAGAAAAAAAAAGTTATTTGAAATATTTTGGTTTTCTGTTTTTGTCCTTATTTTGCACCTAAATAACGAGAAAAAAGAAAAAAAAAGTTATCTGAAATATTTTGTTTTCTGTTTTTGTCCTTATTTTGCACCCAAATAACTGGAAAAAAGAAAAAAATGTTATTTGAAATATTTTGGTTGTCTGTTTTTGTCCTTATTTTGCACCCAAATAACGGGAAAAAAGAAAAAAAAAGTTATTTGAAAAAAATATTTAGTTAACTGTTTTTGTCCTTATTTTGCACCCAAATAACGGGGAAAAAATAAAAAAAAGTTATTGAAATATTTTGGTTTTTTGTTTTTGTCCTTATTTTGCACCCAAATAACTGGAAAATGGAAAAATATGTTATTTGAAATATTTTGGTTGTCTGTTTATGTCCTTATTTTGCACCCAAATAACGGGGGAAAATAAAAAAAAATTATCTGAAATATTTTGGTTTTCTGTTTTTGTCCTTATTTTGCACTCAAATAACGGGAAAAAATAAAAAAAGAGTGATTTGAAATATTTTGGTTTTCTGTTTTTGTCCTTATTTTGCACCCAAATAACGGGAAAAAATAAAAAAAAAGCTTATTTGAAATATTTTGGTTTTCTGTTTTGGTCCTTATTTTGCACCCAAATAACGGGAAAAAGAAAAAAAAAGTTATCTGAAATATTTTGGTTTTCTGTTTTTGTCCTTATTTTGCATCCAAATAACGGGAAAAAATTAAAAAAAAGTTATTTGAAATATTTTAGTTGACTGTTTTTGTCCTTATTTTGCACCCAAATAACGGGAAAAAATAAAAAAAAAGTTATTTGAAATATTTTGGTTTTTTGTTTGTCCTTATTTTGTACCCAAATAACGGGGAAAAAATAAAAAAAAGTTATTGAAATATTTTGGTTTTTTGTTTTTGTCCTTATTTTGCACCCAAATAACTGGAAAATGGAAAAATATGTTATTTGAAATATTTTGGTTGTCTGTTTTTGTCCTTATTTTGCACCCAAATAACGGGGAAAAATAAAAAAAAATTATCTGAAATATTTTGGTTTTCAAATAACGTGAAAAAAGAAAAAAAAAGTTATTTGAAATATTTTGGTTTTCTGTTTTTGTCCTTATTTTGCACTCAAATAACGGGAAAAAATAAAAAAAGAGTGATTTGAAATATTTTGGTTTTCTGTTTTTGTCCTTATTTTGCACCCAAATAACGGGAAAAAATAAAAAAAAAAATTATCTGAAATATTTTGGTTTTCTGTTTTTGTCCTTATTTTGCACCGAAATAACTGGAAAAAAGAAAAAAATGTTATTTGAAATATTTTGGTTGTCTGTTTTTGTCCTTATTTTGCACCCAAATAGCGCGAAAAAAGAAAAAAAAAGTTATTTGAAATATTTTGGTTTTCTGTTTGTGTCCTTATTTTGCACCCAAACAACGGTTAAAAAGAAAAAACAAGTTATCTGAAATATTTTGGTTTTCTGTTTTTGTCCTTATTTTGCACCCAAATAACGGGAAAAAAAAAAAAAAAGTTATTTGAAATATTTTGGTTTTCTGTTTTTTGTCCTTATTTTGCACCTAAATAACGAGAAAAAAGAAAAAAAAAGTTATCTGAAATATTTTGGTTTTCTGTTTTTGTCCTTATTTAGCACCTAAATAACTGGAAAAAAGAAAAAAATGTTATTTGAAATATTTTGGTTGTCTGTTTTTGTCCTTATTTTGCACCCAAATAGCGGGAAAAAAGAAAAAAAAGTTATTTGAAATATTTTGGTTTTCTGTTTGTGTCCTTATTTTGCACCCAAATAACGGGAAAAAAGAAAAAAAAAGTTATTTGAAATATTTTGGTTTTCTGTTTTTGTCCTTATTTTGCACCTAAATAACGAGAAAAAAGAAAAAAAAAGTTATTTGAAATATTTTGTTTTCTGTTTTTGTCCTATTTTGCACCCAAATAACTGGAAAAAAGAAAAAAATGTTATTTGAAATATTTTGGTTGTCTGTTTTTGTCCTTATTTGCACCCAAATAACGGGAAAAAGAAAAAAAAAGTTATTTGAAAAAAATATTTAGTTGACTGTTTTTGTCCTTATTTTGCACCCAAATAACGTGGAAAAAATAAAAAAAAGTTATTGAAATATTTTGGTTTTTGGTTTTTGTCCTTATTTTGCACCCAAATAACTGGAAAATGGAAAAATATGTTATTTGAAATATTTTGGTTGTCTGTTTTTGTCCTTATTTTGCACCCAAATAACGGGAAAAAAGAAAAAAAAAGTTATCTGAAATATTTTGGTTTTCTGTTTTTGCCCTTATTTTGCACCCAAATAACGGGAAAAAATAAAAAAAAAGTTTTTTGAAATATTTTGGTTTTCTGTTTTGGTCCTTATTTTGCACCCAAATAACGGGAAAAAAGAAAAAAAAAGTTATCTGAAATATTTTGGTTTTCTGTTTTTGTCCTTATTTTGCATCCAAATAACGGGAAAAAATAAAAAAAAAAGTTATGTGAAATATTTTAGTTGACTGTTTTGGTCCTTATTTTGCACCCAAATAACGGGAAAAAGAAAAAAAAAGTTATCTGAAATATTTAAATATTTTAGTTGACTGTTTTTGTCCTTATTTTGCACCCAAATAACGGGAAAAAATAAAAAAAAATTATCTGAAATATTTTGGTTTTCTGTTTTTGTCCTTATTTTGCACCCAAATAACTGGAAAAAAGAAAAAAATGTTATTTGAAATATTTTGGTTGTCTGTTTTTGTCCTTATTTTGCACCCAAATAGCGCGAAAAAAGGAGTTATTTGAAATATTTTGGTTTTCTGTTTGTGTCCTTATTTTGCACCCAAATAACGGTTAAAAAGAAAAAAAAAGTTATCTGAAATATTTTGGTTTTCTGTTTTTGTCCTTATTTTGCACCCAAATAACGGGAAAAAAGAAAAAAAAAGTTATTTGAAATATTTTGGTTTTCTGTTTTTGTCTTTATTTTGCACCCAAATAACGGGAAAAAAGAAAAAAAAAGTTATTTGAAATATTTTGGTTTTCTGTTTTTGTCCTTATTTTGCACCTAAATAACGAGAAAAAAGAAAAAAAAAGTTATCTGAAATATTTTGGTTTTCTGTTTTTGTCCTTATTTAGCACCCAAATAACTGGAAAAAAGAAAAAAATGTTATTTGAAATATTTTGGTTGTCTGTTTTTGTCCTTATTTTGCACCCAAATAGCGGGAAAAAAGAAAAAAAAAGTTATTTGAAATATTTTGGTTTTATGTTTGCGTCCTTATTTTGCACCCAAATAACGGGAAAAAAGAAAAAAAAAGTTATCTGAAATATTTTGGTTTTCAAATAGCGGGAAAAAAGAAAAAAAAAGTTATTTGAAATATTTTGGTTTTCTGTTTTTGTCCTTATTTTGCATCCAAATAACGGGAAAAAATAAAAAAAAGGTTATTTGAAATATTTTGGTTTTCTGTTTTGGTCCTTATTTTGCACCCATATAATGGGAAAAAAGAAAAAAAAAGTTATCTGAAATATTTTGGTTTTCTGTTTTTGTCCTTATTTTGCACCTAAATAACGGGAAAAAAGAAAAAAAAAGTTATGTGAAATATTTTGGTTTTCTGTTTTTGTCCTTATTTTGCACCCAAATTACGGGCAAAAAGAAAAAAAGAGTTAGCTGAAATATTTTGGTTTTCTGTTTTTGTCCTTATTTTGCACCTAAATAACGGGAAAAAAGAAAAAAAAAGTTATCTGAAATATTTTGGTTTTCTGTTTTTGTCCTTATTTTGCACCCAAATAACTGGAAAAAAGAAAAAAATGTGATTTGAAATATTTTGGTTGTCTGTTTTTGTCCTTATTTTGCACCCAAATAGCGGGAATAAAGAAAAAAAAAGTTATTTGAAATATTTTGGTTTTCTGTTTGTGTCCTTATTTTGCACCCAAATAACGGGAAAAAAGAAAAAAAAAGTTAGCTGAAATATTTTGGTTTTCTGTTTTTGTCCTTATTTTGCACCTAAATAACGGGAAAAAAGAAAAAAAAGTTATCTGAAATATTTTGGTTTTCTGTTTTTTCTTTTTTTTTTGCACCCAAATAACGGGAAAAAATAAAAAAAAAGTTATTTGAAATATTTTGGTTTTCTGTTTTTGTCCTTATTTTGCACCCAAATAACTGGAAAAAAGAAAATAATGTTATTTGAAATATTTTGGTTGTCTGTTTTTGTCCTTATTTTGCACCCAAATAGCGGGAATAAAGAAAAAAAAAGTTATTTGAAATATTTTGGTTTTCTGTTTGTGTCCTTATTTTGCACCCAAATAGCGGGAAAAAAGAAAAAAAAAGTTATTTGGAATATTTTGGTTTTCTTTTTGTGTCCTTATTTTGCACCCAAATAACGGGAAAAAAGGAAAAAAAAGTTATCTGAAATATTTTGGTTTTCTGTTTTTGTCCTTATTTTGCACCTAAATAACGGGAAAAAACAAAAAAAAAGTTATCTGAAATATTTTGGTTTTCTGTTTTTGTCCTTTTTTTTTGCACCCAAATAACGGGAAAAAATAAAAAAAAAGTTATTTGAAATATTTTGGTTTTCTGTTTTTGTCCTTATTTTGCACCCAAATAACTGCAAAAAAGAAAAAAATGTTATTTGAAATATTTTGGTTGTCTGTTTTTGCCCTTATTTTGCACCCAAATAGCGGGAAAAAAGAAAAAAAAAGTTATTTGGAATATTTTGGTTTTCTGTTTGTGTCCTTATTTTGCACCCAAATAACGGGAAAAAAGAAAAAAAAAGTTATCTGAAATATTTTGGTTTTCTGTTTTTGTCCTTATTTTGCACCCAAATAACTGGAAAAAAGAAAAAAATGTTATTTGAAATATTTTGGTTGCCTGTTTTTGTCCTTATTTTGCACCCAAATAACGGGAACAAATAAAAAAAAAGTTATTTGAAATATTTTGGTTTTTTGTTTTGTCCTTATTTTGCACCCAAATAACGGGAAAAAAGAAAAAAAAAGTTATCTGAAATATTTTGGTTTTCTGTTTTGTCCTTATCTTGCACCTAAATAACGGGAAAAAAGAAAAAAAAAGTTATCTGAAATATTTTGGTTTTCTGTTTTTGTCCTTATTTTGCACCCAAATAACGGGAAAAAATAAAAAAAAAGTTATCTGAAATATTTTGGTTTTCTGTTTTTGTCCTTATTTGGCACCCAAATAACTGGAAAAAAGAAAAAATGTTATTTGAAATATTTTGGTTGTCTGTTTTTGTCCTTATTTTGCACCTAAATAACCGGAAAAAAGAAAAAAAAAGTAATTTGAAATATTTTGGTTTTCTGTTTGTGTCCTTATTTTGCACCCAAATAACGGGGAAAAAAAAAAAAAAAGTTATCTGAAATATTTTGGTTTTCTGTTTTTGTCCTTATTTTGCACCCAAATAATGGGAAAAAATAAAAAAAAAGTTATTGGAAATATTTTGGTTTTCTGTTTTTATCCTTATTTTGCACCCAAATAACGGGAAAAAATAAAAAGAAAGTTATTTGAAATATTTTGGTTTTCTGTTTTTGTTCTTATTTTGCACCCAAATAAAGGGGAAAAATAAAAAAAAAGTTATCTGAAATATTTTGGTTTTCAAATAACGGGAAAAAAGAAAAAAAAAGTTATTTGAAATATTTTGGTTTTCTGTTTTTGTCCTTATTTTGCACCCAAATAACAGGAAAAAATAAAAAAAAAGTTATTTGAAATATTTTGGTTTTCTGTTTTTGTCCTTATTTTGCACCAAAATAACGGGAAAAAATAAAAAAAAGGTTATTTGGAATATTTAGGTTTTCTGTTTTGGTCCTTATTTTGCACCCAAATAACGGGAAAAAAGAAAAAAAAAGTTATCTGAAATATTTTGGTTTTCTGTTTTTGTCCTTATTTTGCATCCAAATAACGGGAAAAAATAAAAAAAAAGTTATTTGAAATATTTTAGTTGACTGTTTTTGTCCTTATTTTGCACCCAAATAGCGGGAAAAAAGAAAAAAAAAGTTATTTGAAATATTTTGGTTTTCTGTTTGTGTCCTTATTTTGCACGCAAATAAGGGAAAAAAGAAAAAAAAAGTTATCTGAAATATTTTGGTTTTCTGTTTATGTCCTTATTTTGCACCCAAATAACGGGAAAAAAGAAAAAAAAGTTATCTGAAATATTTTGGTTTTCTGTTTTTGTCCTTATTTGGCACCCAAATAACGGGAAAAAATAAAAAAAAAGTTATTTGAAATATTTTGGTTTTCTGTTTTTGTCCTTATTTTGCACCCAAATAACGGGAAAAATTAAAAAAAAGTTATATGAAATATTTTGGTTTTCTGTTTTTGTCCTTATTTTGCACCCAAATAACGGGGAAAAATAAAAAAAAAGTTATCTGAAATATTTTGGTTTTCAAATAACGGGAAAAAAGAAAAAAAAAGTTATTTGAAATATTTTGGTTTTCTGTTTTTGTCCTTATTTTACACCCAAATAACGGGAAAAAATAAAAAAAGAGTGATTTGAAATATTTTGGTTTTCTGTTTTTGTCCTTATTTTGCACCCAAATAACGGGAAAAAATAAAAAAAAAGGTTATTTGAAATATTTTGGTTTTCTGTTTTGGTCCTTATTTTGCACCCAAATAACGGGAAAAAGAAAAAAAAAGTTATCTGAAATATTTTGGTTTTCTGTTTTTGTCCTTATTTTGCACCCAAATAACGGGAAAAAATTAAAAAAAAGTTATTTGAAATATTTTAGTTGACTGTTTTTATCCTTATTTTGCACCCAAATAACGGGAAAAAATAAAAAAAAAGTTATTTGAAATATTTTGGTTTTTTGTTTTTGTCCTTATTTTGCACCCAACGGGAAAAAAGAAAAAAAAAGTTATCTGAAATATTTTGGTTTTCTGTTTTTGTCCTTATTTTGCACCTAAATAACGGGAAAAAAGAAAAAAAAATTATCTGAAATATTTTGGTTTTCTGTTTTTGTCCTTATTTTGCACTCAAATAACTGGAAAAAAGAAAAAATGTTATTTGAAATATTTTGGTTGTCTGTTTTTGTCCTTATTTTGCACCCAAATAGCGCGAAAAAAGAAGTTATTTGAAATATTTTGGTTTTCTGTTTGTGTCCTTATTTTGCACCCAAATAACGGTTAAAAAGAAAAAAAAAGTTATCTGAAATATTTTGGTTTTCTGTTTTTGTCCTTATTTTGCACCCAAATAGCGGGAAAAAAGAAAAAAAAAGTTATTTGAAATATTTTGGTTTTCTGTTTGTGTCCTTATTTTGCACCCAAATAACGGGAAAAAAGAAAAAAAAAGTTATCTGAAATATTTTGGTTTTCTGTTTTTGTCCTTATTTTGCACCTAAATAACGAGAAAAAAGAAAAAAAAAGTTATCTGAAATATTTTGGTTTTCTGTTTTTGTCCTTATTTAGCACCCAAATAACTGGAAAAAAGAAAAAAATGTTATTTGAAATATTTTGGTTGTCTGTTTTTGTCCTTATTTTGCACCCAAATAACGGGAAAAAAGAAAAAAAAGTTATTTGAAATATTTTGGTTTTCTGTTTTTGTACTTATTTTGCACCCAAATAACAGGAAAAAAGAAAAAAAAAGTTATTTGAAATATTTTGGTTTTCTCTTTTTGTCCTTATTTTGCACCCAAATAACTGGAAAAAAGAAAAAAATGTTTTTTGAAATATTTTTGTTGTCTGTTTTTGTCCTTATCTTGCACCCAAATAACGGGAAAAAATAAAAAAAAAGTTATTTGAAATATTTTGGTTTTCTGTTTTTGTCCTTATTTTGCACCCAAATAACTGGAAAAAAGAAAAAAATGTTATTTGAAATATTTTGGTTGTCTGTTTTTGTCCTTATGTTGCACCCAAATAGCGGGAAAAAAGAAAAAAAAAGTTATTTGAAATATTTTGGTTTTCTGTTTTTGTCCTTATTTTGCACCCAAATAACGGGAAAAAAGAAAAAAAAAGTTATCTGAAATATTTTGGTTTTCTGTTTTTGTCCTTATTTTGCACCTAAATAACGGGAAAAAAGAAAAAAAAAGTTATCTGAAATATTTTGGTTTTCTGTTTTTGTCCTTATTTGGCACCCAAATAACTGGAAAAAAGAAAAAAAAAGTTATTTGAAATATTTTGGTTTTCTGTTTGTGTCCTTATTTTGCACCCAAATAACGGGAAAAAAGAAAAAAAAAGTTATCTGAAATATTTTGGTTTTCTGTTTTTGTCTTTATTTTGCACCTAAATAACGAGAAAAAAGAAAAAAAAAGTTATCTGAAATATTTTGGTTTTCTGTTTTTGTCATTATTTAGCACCCAAATAACTGGAAAAAAGAAAAAAATGTTATTTGAAATATTTTCGTTCTCTGTTTTTGTCCTTATTTTGCACCCAAATAACGGGAAAAAAGAAAAAAAAAGTTATTTGAAATATTTTGGTTTTCTGTTTTTGTACTTATTTTGCACCCAAATAACAGGAAAAAAGAAAAAAAAAGTTATTTGAAATATTTTGGTTTTCTGTTTTTGTCCTTATTTGCACCCAAATAATGGGAAAAAAGAAAAAAAAAGTTATCTGAAATATTTTGGTTTTCAGTTTTTATCCTTATTTTGCACCTAAATAACGGGAAAAAAGAAAAAAAAAGTTATCTGAAATATTTTGGTTTTCTGTTTTTGTCCTTATTTGGCACCCAAATAACTGGAAAAAAGAAAAAAATGTTATTTGAAATATTTTTGTTGTCTGTTTTTGTCCTTATCTTGCACCCAAATAACGGGAAAAAATAAAAAAAAAGTTATTTGAAATATTTTGGTTTTCTGTTTTTGTCCTTATTTTGCACCCAAATAACTGGAAAAAAGAAAAAAATGTTATTTGAAATATTTTGGTTGTCTGTTTTTGTCCTTATCTTGCACCCAAATAGCGGGAAAAAAGAAAAAAAAAGTTATTTGAAATATTTTGGTTTTCTGTTTTTGTCCTTATTTTGCACCCAAATAACGGGAAAAAAGAAAAAAAAAGTTATTTGAAATATTTTGGTTTTCTGTTTTTGTCCTTATTTTACACCCAAATAACGGGAAAAAATAAAAAAAGAGTGATTTGAAATATTTTGGTTTTCTGTTTTTGTCCTTATTTTGCACCCAAATAAAGGGAAAAAATAAAAAAAAAGGTTATTTGAAATATTTTGGTTTTCTGTTTTGGTCCTTATTTTGCACCCAAATAACGGGAAAAAGAAAAAAAAAGTTATCTGAAATATTTTGGTTTTCTGTTTTTGTCCTTATTTTGCATCCAAATAACGGGAAAAAATTAAAAAAAAGTTATTTGAAATATTTTAGTTGACTGTTTTTGTCCTTATTTTGCACCCAAATAACGGGAAAAAATAAAAAAAAAGTTATTTGAAATATTTTGGTTTTTTGTTTTTGTCCTTATTTTGCACCTAAATAACGGGAAAAAAGAAAAAAAAATTATCTGAAATATTTTGGTTTTCTGTTTTTGTCCTTATTTTGCACCTAAATAACGGGAAAAAAGAAAAAAAAATTATCTGAAATATTTTGGTTTTCTGTTTTTGTCCTTATTTTGCACCCAAATAACTGGAAAAAAGAAAAAATGTTATTTGAAATATTTTGGTTGTCTGTTTTTGTCCTTATTTTGCACCCAAATAGCGCGAAAAAAGAAGTTATTTGAAATATTTTGGTTTTCTGTTTGTGTCCTTATTTTGCACCCAAATAACGGTTAAAAAGAAAAAAAAAGTTATCTGAAATATTTTGGTTTTCTGTTTTTGTCCTTATTTTGCACCCAAATAACGGGAAAAAAGAAAAAAAAAGTTATTTGAAATATTTTGGTTTTCTGTTTTTGTCCTTATTTTGCACCCAAATAACGGGAAAAAAGAAAAAAAAAGTTATTTGAAATATTTTGGTTTTCTGTTTTTGTCCTTATTTTGCACCTAAATAACGAGAAAAAAGAAAAAAAAAGTTATCTGAAATATTTTGGTTTTCTGTTTTTGTCATTATTTAGCACCCAAATAACTGGAAAAAAGAAAAAAATGTTATTTGAAATATTTTGGTTGTCTGCTTTTGTCCTTATTTTGCACCCAAATAGCGGGAAAAAAGAAAAAAAAAGTTATTTGAAATATTTTGGTTTTCTGTTTGTGTCCTTATTTTGCACCCAAATAACGGGAAAAAAGAAAAAAAAAGTTATCTGAAATATTTTGGTTTTCTGTTTTTGTCCTTATTTTGCACCTAAATAACGAGAAAAAAGAAAAAAAAAGTTATCTGAAATATTTTGGTTTTCTGTTTTTGTCCTTATTTAGCACCCAAATAACTGGAAAAAAGAAAAAAATGTTATTTGAAATATTTTGGTTGTCTGTTTTTGTCCTTATTTTGCACCCAAATAACGGGAAAAAAGAAAAAAAAGTTATTTGAAATATTTTGGTTTTCTGTTTTTGTACTTATTTTGCACCCAAATAACAGGAAAAAAGAAAAAAAAAGTTATTTGAAATATTTTGGTTTTCTGTTTTTGTCCTTATTTTGCACCCAAATAACTGGAAAAAAGAAAAAAATGTTATTTGAAATATTTTTGTTGTCTGTTTTTGTCCTTATCCTGCACCCAAATAACGGGAAAAAATAAAAAAAAAGTTATTTGAAATATTTTGGTTTTCTGTTTTTGTCCTTATTTTGCACCCAAATAACTGGAAAAAAGAAAAAAATGTTATTTGAAATATTTTGGTTGTCTGTTTTTGTCCTTATCTTGCACCCAAATAGCGGGAAAAAAGAAAAAAAAAGTTATTTGAAATATTTTGGTTTTCTGTTTTTGTCCTTATTTTGCACCCAAATAACGGGAAAAAAGAAAAAAAAAGTTATCTGAAATATTTTGGTTTTCTGTTTTTGTCCTTATTTTGCACCTAAATAACGGGAAAAAAGAAAAAAAAAGTTATCTGAAATATTTTGGTTTTCTGTTTTTGTCCTTATTTGGCACCCAAATAACTGGAAAAAAGAAAAAAAAAGTTATTTGAAATATTTTCGTTTTCTGTTTGTGTCCTTATTTTGCACCCAAATAACGGGAAAAAAGAAAAAAAAAGTTATCTGAAATATTTTGGTTTTCTGTTTTTGTCCTTATTTTGCACCTAAATAACGAGAAAAAAGAAAAAAAAAGTTATCTGAAATATTTTGGTTTTTTGTTTTTGTCATTATTTAGCACCCAAATAACTGGAAAAAAGAAAAAAATGTTATTTGAAATATTTTGGTTGTCTATTTTTGTCCTTATTTTGCACCCAAATAACGGGAAAAAAGAAAAAAAAAGTTATTTGAAATATTTTGGTTTTCTGTTTTTGTACTTATTTTGCACCCAAATAACAGAAAAAAAGAAAAAAAAAGTTATTTGAAATATTTTGGTTTTCTGTTTTTGTCCTTATTTTGCACCCAAATAACTGGAAAAAAGAAAAAAATGTTATTTGAAATATTTTTGTTGTCTGTTTTTGTCCTTATCTTGCACCCAAATAACGGGAAAAAATAAAAAAAAAGTTATTTGAAATATTTTGGTTTTCTGTTTTTGTCCTTATTTTGCACCCAAATAACTGGAAAAAAGAAAAAAATGTTATTTGAAATATTTTGGTTGTCTGTTTTTGTCCTTATCTTGCACCCAAATAGCGGGAAAAAAGAAAAAAAAAGTTATTTGAAATATTTTGGTTTTCTGTTTTTGTCCTTATTTTGCACCCAAATAACTGGAAAAAAGAAAAAAATGTTATTTGAAATATTTTGGTTGTCTGTTTTTGTCCTTATCTTGCACCCAAATAACGGGAAAAAAGAAAAAAAAAGTTATCTGAAATATTTTGGTTTTCAGTTTTTGTCCTTATTTTGCACCTAAATAACGGGAAAAAAGAAAAAAAAAGTTATCTGAAATATTTTGGTTTTCTGTTTTTGTCCTTATTTGGCACCCAAATAACTGGAAAAAAGAAAAAAATGTTATTTGAAATATTTTGGTTGTCTGTTTTTGTCCTTATTTTGCACCTAAATAACCGGAAAAAAGAAAAAAAAAGTTATTTGAAATATTTTGGTTTTCTGTTTGTGTCCTTATTTTGCACCCAAATAACGGGAAAAAAGAAAAAAAAAGTTATCTGAAATATTTTGGTTTTCTGTTTTTGTCCTTATTTTGCACCTAAATAACGGGAAAAAATAAAAAAAAAGTTATTTGAAATATTTTGGTTTTCTGTTTTTGTCCTTATTTTGCACCCAAATAACGGGAAAAAATAAAAAAAAAGTTATTTGAAATATTTTGGTTTTCTGTTTTTGTTCTTATTTTGCACCCAAATAACGGGGAAAAATAAAAAAAAAGTTATCTGAAATATTTTGGTTTTCAAATAACGGGAAAAAAGAAAAAAAAAGTTATTTGAAATATTTGGGTTTTCTGTTTTTGTCCTTATTTTGCACCCAAATAACGGGAAAAAATAAAAAAAAAGTTATTTGAAATATTTTGGTTTTCTGTTTTTGTCCTTATTTTGCACCCAAATAACGGGAAAAAATAAAAAAAAGGTTATTTGAAATATTTTGGTTTTCTGTTTTGGTCCTTATTTTGCACACAAATAACGGGAAAAAGAAAAAAAAAGTTATCTGAAATATTTTGGTTTTCTGTTTTTGTCCTTATTTTGCATCCAAATAACGGGAAAAAATAAAAAAAAAGTTATTTGAAATATTTTAGTTGACTGTTTTTGTCCTTATTTTGCACCCAAATAGCGGGAAAAAAGAAAAAAAAAGTTATTTGAAATATTTTGGTTTTCTGTTTGTGTCCTTATTTTGCACGCAAATAACAGGAAAAAAGAAAAAAAAAGTTATCTGAAATATTTTGGTTTTCTGTTTTTGTCCTTATTTTGCACCTAACTAACGGGAAAAAAGAAAAAGAAAGTTATCTGAAATATTTTGGTTTTCTGTTTTTGTCCTTATTTTGCACCTTAATAACCGGAAAAAAGAAAAAAAAAGTTATTTGAAATATTTTGGTTTTCTGTTTGTGTCCTTATTTTGCACCCAAATAACGGGAAAAAAGAAAAAAAAGTTATCTGAAATATTTTGGTTTTCTGTTTTTGTCCTTATTTTGCACCCAAATAACGGGAAAAAATAAAAAAAAAGTTATTTGAAATATTTTGGTTTTCTGTTTTTGTCCTTATTTTGCACCCAAATAACGGGGAAAAATAAAAAAAAATTATCTGAAATATTTTGGTTTTCAAATAACGGGAAAAAAGAAAAAAAAAGTTATTTGAAATATTTTGGTTTTCTGTATTTGTCCTTATTTTGCACCCAAATAACGGGAAAAAATAAAAAAAGAGTGATTTGAAATATTTTGGTTTTCTGTTTTTGTCCTTATTTTGCACCCAAATAACGGGAAAAAATAAAAAAAAGGTTATTTGAAATATTTTGGTTTTCTGTTTTGGTCCTTATTTTGCACCCAAATAACGGGAAAAAGAAAAAAAAAGTTATCTGAAATATTTTGGTTTTCTGTTTTTGTTCTTATTTTGCATCCAAATAACGGGAAAAAATTAAAAAAAAGTTATTTGAAATATTTTAGTTGACTGTTTTTGTCCTTATTTTGCACCTAAATAACGAGAAAAAATAAAAAAAAAGTTATCTGAAATATTTTGGTTTTCTGTTTTTGTCCTTATTTTGCACCCAAATAACGGGAAAAAAGAAAAAAAAAGTTATTTGAAATATTTTGGTTTTCTGTTTTTGTACTTATTTTGCATCCAAATAACGGGAAAAAATAAAAAAAAGTTATTTCAAATATTTTAGTTGACTGTTTTTGTCCTTATTTTGCACCCAAATAACGGGGAAAAAATAAAAAAAAGTTATTTGAAATATTTTGGTTTTTTGTTTTTGTCCTTATTTTGCACCCAAATAACTGGAAAATGGAAAAATATGTTATTTGAAATATTTTGGTTGTCTGTTTTTGTCCTTATTTTGCACCCAAATAACGGGAAAAAATAAAAAAAAAGTTATTTGAAATATTTTGGTTTTTGTTTTTGTCCTTATTTTGCACCCAACGGGAAAAAAGAAAAATAAATTATCTGAAATATTTTGGTTTTCTGTTTTTGTCCTTATTTTGCACCCAAATAACTGGAAAAAAGAAAAAAATGTTATTTGAAATATTTTGGTTGTCTGTTTTTGTCCTTATTTTGCACCCAAATAGCGCGAAAAAAGAAAAAAAAAGTTATTTGAAATATTTTGGTTTTCTGTTTGTGTCCTTATTTTGCACCCAAACAACGGTTAAAAAGAAAAAGCAAGTTATCTGAAATATTTTGGTTTTCTGTTTTTGTCCTTACTTTGCACCCAAATAACGGGAAAAAAGAAACAAAAGTTATTTGAAATATTTTGGTATTCTGTTTTTGTCCTTATTTTGCACCCAAATAACGGGAAAAAAGAAAAAAAAAGTTATTTGAAATATTTTGGTTTTCTGTTTTTGTCCTTATTTTGCACCTAAATAACGAGAAAAAAGAAAAAAAAAGTTATCTGAAATATTTTGGTTTTCTGTTTTTGTCCTTATTTAGCACCTAAATAACTGGAAAAAAGAAAAAAATGTTATTTGAAATATTTTGGTTGTCTGTTTTTGTCCTTATTTTGCACCCAAATAACGGGAAAAAAGAAAAAAAAAGTTATTTGAAATATTTTGGTTTTCTGTTTTTGTACTTATTTTGCATCCAAATAACGGGAAAAAATAAAAAAAAGTTATTTCAAATATTTTAGTTGACTGTTTTTGTCCTTATTTTGCACCCAAATAACGGGGAAAAAATAAAAAAAAGTTATTTGAAATATTTTGGTTTTTTGTTTTTGTCCTTATTTTGCACCCAAATAACTGGAAAATGGAAAAATATGTTATTTGAAATATTTTGGTTGTCTGTTTTTGTCCTTATTTTGCACCTAAATAACGGGAAAAAAGTAGAAAAAAGTTATCTGAAATATTTTGGTTTTCTTCTTTTGTTCTTATTTTCCACCTAAATAACGGGAAAAAAGAAAGAAAAAGTTATCTGAAATATTTTGGTTTTCTGTTTTTGTCCTTATTTTGCACCTAAATAACGAGAAAAAAGAAAAAAAAAGTTATCTGAAATATTTTGGTTTACTGTTTTGGTCCTTATTTTGCACCCAAATAACGGGAAAAAAATAAAAAAAAGTTATTTGAAATATTTTAGTTGACTGTTTTTGTCCTTATTTTGCATCTAAATAACGGGAAAAAATAAAAAAAAAGTTATGTGAAATATTTTAGTTGACTGTTTTTGTCCTTATTTTGCACCCAAATAGCGGGAAAAAAGAAAAAAAAAGTTATTTGAAATATTTTGGTTTTCTGTTTGTGTCCTTATTTTGCACGCAAATAACGGGAAAAAAGAAAAAAAAAGTTATCTGAAATATTTTGGTTTTCTGTTTTGTCCATATTTTGCACCTAAATAACGGGAAAAAACAAAAAAAGTTATCTGAAATATTTTGGTTTTCTGTTTTTGTCCTTATTTTGAGCCTAAATAACCGGAAAAAAGAAAAAAAAAGTTATTTGAAATATTTTGGTTTTCTGTTTTTGTCCTTATTTTGCACCCAAATAACGGGAAAAACTAAAAAAAGAGTAATTTGAAATATTTTGGTTTTCTGTTTTTGTCCTTATTTTGCGCCCAAATAACGGGAAAAAATAAAAAAAGGTTATTTGAAATATTTGGTTTTCTGTTTTGGTCCTTATTTTACACCCAAATAACGGGAAAAAATTAAAAAAAAGTTATTTGAAATATTTTAGTTGACTGTTTTTGTCCGTATTTTGCACCCAAATAACGGGAAAAAATAAAAAAAAAGTTATCTGAAATATTTTAGTTTTTTGTTTTTGTCCTTATTTTGCACCCAAATAACGGGAAAAAATAAAAAAAAAGTTATTTGAAATTTTTGGTATTCTGTTTTTGTCCTTATTTTGCACCCAAATAACGAGAAAAAATAAAAAAAAGTTATTTGAAATATTTTGGTTTTCTGTTTTTGTCCTTATTTTGCACCCAAATAAGGGGGAAAAATAAAAAAAAAGTTATCTGAAATATTTTGGTTTTCAAATAACGGGAAAAAGGAAAAAAAAAGTTATTTGAAATATTTTGGTTTTCTGTTTTTGTCCTTATTTTGCACCCAAATAACGGGAAAAAAGAAAAAAAAGTTATCTGAAATATTTTGGTTTTTTGTTTATGTCCTTATTTTGCACCCAAATAACGGGAAAAAATAAAAAAAGAGTGATTTGAAATATTTTGGTTTTCTGTTTTTGTCCTTATTTTGCACCCAAATAACGGGAAAAAATAAAAAAAAGGTTATTTGAAATATTTTGGTTTTCTGTTTTTGTCCTTATTTTGCACCCAAATAACGGGGAAAAATAAAAAAAAAGTTATCTGAAATATTTTGGATTTCAAAAAACGGGAGAAAAGAAAAAAAAAGTTATTTGAAATATTTTGGTTTTCTGTTTTGTCCTTATTTTGCACCCAAATAATGGGAAAAAATAAAAAAAGAGTGATTTGAAATATTTTGGTTTTCTGTTTTTGTCCTTATTTTGCACCCAAATAACGGGAAAAAATAAAAAAAAGGTTATTTGAAATATTTTGGTTTTCTGTTTTTGTCCTTATTTTGCACCCAAATAAGGGGGAAAAATAAAAAAAAAGTTATCTGAAATATTTTGGTTTTCAAATAACGGGAAAAAGGAAAAAAAAAGTTATTTGAAATATTTTGGTTTTCTGTTTTTGTCCTTATTTTGCACCCAAATAACGGGAAAAAAGAAAAAAAAGTTATCTGAAATATTTTGGTTTTTTGTTTATGTCCTTATTTTGCACCCAAATAACGGGAAAAAATAAAAAAAGAGTGATTTGAAATATTTTGGTTTTCTGTTTTTGTCCTTATTTTGCACCCAAATAACGGGAAAAAATAAAAAAAAGGTTATTTGAAATATTTTGGTTTTCTGTTTTTGTCCTTATTTTGCACCCAAATAACGGGGAAAAATAAAAAAAAAGTTATCTGAAATATTTTGGATTTCAAAAAACGGGAGAAAAGAAAAAAAAAGTTATTTGAAATATTTTGGTTTTCTGTTTTGTCCTTATTTTGCACCCAAATAATGGGAAAAAATAAAAAAAGAGTGATTTGAAATATTTTGGTTTTCTGTTTTTGTCCTTATTTTGCACCCAAATAACGGGAAAAAATAAAAAAAAGGTTATTTGAAATATTTTGGTTTTCTGTTTTGGTCCTTATTTTGCACCCAAATAACCGGAAAAAATTAAAAAAAAGTTATTTTAAATATTTTAGTTGACTGTTTTTGTCCTTATTTTGCACCCAAATAACGGGAAAAAATAAAAAAAAAGTTATTTGAAATATTTTAGTTTTTTGTTTTTGTCCTTATTTTGCACCCAACGGGAAAAAAGAAAAAAAAAGTTATCTGAAATATTTTGGTTTTCTGTTTTTGTCCTTATTTTGCACCTTAATAACCGGAAAAAATAAAAAAAAAGTTATTTGAAATGTTTTGGTTTTCTGTTTGTATCCTTATTTTGCACCCAAATAACGGGAAAAAAGAAAAAAAGTTATCTGAAATATTTTGGTTTTCTGTTTTTGTCCTTATTTTGCACCCAAATAACAGGAAAAAAGAAAAAAAAAGTTATTTGAAATATTTTGGTTTTCTGTTTTTGTCCTTATTTTGCACCCAAATAACTGGAAAAAAGAAAAAAATGTTATTGGAAATATTTTTGTTGTCTGTTTTTGTCCTTATCTTGCACCCAAATAACGGGAAAAAATAAAAAAAAAGTTATTTGAAATATTTTGGTTTTCTGTTTTTGTCCTTATTTTGCACCTTAATAACCGGAAAAAATAAAAAAAAAGTTATTTGAAATGTTTTGGTTTTCTGTTTGTATCCTTATTTTGCACCCAAATAACGGGAAAAAAGAAAAAAAAGTTATCTGAAATATTTTGGTTTTCTGTTTTTGTCCTTATTTTGCACCCAAATAACAGGAAAAAAGAAAAAAAAAGTTATTTGAAATATTTTGGTTTTCTGTTTTTGTCCTTATTTTGCACCCAAATAACGGGAAAAAAGAAAAAAAAAGTTATCTGAAATATTTTGGTTTTCTGTTTTTGTCCTTATTTTGCACCCAACGGAAAAAAAGAAAAAAAAAGTTATCTGAAATATTTTGGTTTTCTGTTTTTGTCCTTATTTTGCACCTTAATAACCGGAAAAAATAAAAAAAAAGTTATTTGAAATGTTTTGGTTTTCTGTTTGTATCCTTATTTTGCACCCAAATAACGGGAAAAAAGAAAAAAAAGTTATCTGAAATATTTTGGTTTTCTGTTTTTGTCCTTATTTTGCACCCAAATAACAGGAAAAAAGAAAAAAAAAGTTATTTGAAATATTTTGGTTTTCTGTTTTTGTCCTTATTTTGCACCCAAATAACTGGAAAAAAGAAAAAAATGTTATTGGAAATATTTTTGTTGTCTGTTTTTGTCCTTATTTTGCACCCAAATAATGGGAAAAAATAAAAAAAGAGTGATTTGAAATATTTTGGTTTTCTGTTTTTGTCCTTATTTTGCACCCAAATAACGGGAAAAAATAAAAAAAAGGTTATTTGAAATATTTTGGTTTTCTGTTTTGGTCCTTATTTTGCACCCAAATAACCGGAAAAAATTAAAAAAAAGTTATTTTAAATATTTTAGTTGACTGTTTTTGTCCTTATTTTGCACCCAAATAACGGGAAAAAATAAAAAAAAAGTTATTTGAAATATTTTAGTTTTTTGTTTTTGTCCTTATTTTGCACCCAACGGGAAAAAAGAAAAAAAAAGTTATCTGAAATATTTTGGTTTTCTGTTTTTGTCCTTATTTTGCACCTTAATAACCGGAAAAAATAAAAAAAAAGTTATTTGAAATGTTTTGGTTTTCAGTTTGTATCCTTATTTTGCACCCAAATAACGGGAAAAAAGAAAAAAAAGTTATCTGAAATATTTTCGTTTTCTGTTTTTGTCCTTATTTTGCACCCAAATAACAGGAAAAAAGAAAAAAAAAGTTATTTGAAATATTTTGGTTTTCTGTTTTTGTCCTTATTTTGCACCCAAATAACTGGAAAAAAGAAAAAAATGTTATTGGAAATATTTTTGTTGTCTGTTTTTGTCCTTATCTTGCACCCAAATAACGGGAAAAAATAAAAAAAAAGTTATTTGAAATATTTTGGTTTTCTGTTTTTGTCCTTATTTTGCACCTTAATAACCGGAAAAAATAAAAAAAAAGTTATTTGAAATGTTTTGGTTTTCTGTTTGTATCCTTATTTTGCACCCAAATAACGGGAAAAAAGAAAAAAAAGTTATCTGAAATATTTTGGTTTTCTGTTTTTGTCCTTATTTTGCACCCAAATAACAGGAAAAAAGAAAAAAAAAGTTATTTGAAATATTTTGGTTTTCTGTTTTTGTCCTTATTTTGCACCCAAATAACGGGAAAAAAGAAAAAAAAAGTTATCTGAAATATTTTGGTTTTCTGTTTTTGTCCTTATTTTGCACCTAAATAACGGGAAAAAAGAAAAAAAAAGTTATCTGAAATATTTTGGTTTTCTGTTTTTGTCCTTATTTGGCACCCAAATAACTGGAAAAAAGAAAAAAAAAGTTATTTGAAATATTTTGGTTTTCTGTTTTGGTCCTTATTTTGCACCCAAATAACGGGAAAAAAGAAAAAAAAAGTTATCTGAAATATTTTGGTTTTCTGTTTTTGTCCTTATTTTGCACCTAAATAACGAGAAAAAAGAAAAAAAAAGTTATCTGAAATATTTTGGTTTTTTGTTTTTGTCATTATTTAGCACCCAAATAACTGGAAAAAAGAAAAAAATGTTATTTGAAATATTTTTTTTGTCTATTTTTGTCCTTATTTTGCACCCAAATAACGGGAAAAAAGAAAAAAAAAGTTATTTGAAATATTTTGGTTTTCTGTTTTTGTACTTATTTTGCACCCAAATAACAGAAAAAAAGAAAAAAAAAGTTATTTGAAATATTTTGGTTTTCTGTTTTTGTCCTTATTTTGCACCCAAATAACTGGAAAAAAGAAAAAAATGTTATTTGAAATATTTTTGTTGTCTGTTTTTGTCCTTATCTTGCACCCAAATAACGGGAAAAAATAAAAAAAAAGTTATTTGAAATATTTTGGTTTTCTGTTTTTGTCCTTATTTTGCACCCAAATAACTGGAAAAAAGAAAAAAATGTTATTTGAAATATTTTGGTTGTCTGTTTTTGTCCTTATCTTGCACCCAAATAGCGGGAAAAAAGAAAAAAAAAGTTATTTGAAATATTTTGGTTTTCTGTTTTTGTCCTTATTTTGCACCCAAATAACGGGAAAAAAGAAAAAAAAAGTTATCTGAAATATTTTGGTTTTCAGTTTTTGTCCTTATTTTGCACCTAAATAACGGGAAAAAAGAAAAAAAAAGTTATCTGAAATATTTTGGTTTTCTGTTTTTGTCCTTATTTGGCACCCAAATAACTGGAAAAAAGAAAAAAATGTTATTTGAAATATTTTGGTTGTCTGTTTTTGTCCTTATTTTGCACCTAAATAACCGGAAAAAAGAAAAAAAAAGTTATTTGAAATATTTTGGTTTTCTGTTTGTGTCCTTATTTTGCACCCAAATAACGGGAAAAAAGAAAAAAAAAGTTATCTGAAATATTTTGGTTTTCTGTTTTTGTCCTTATTTTGCACTCAAATAACGGGAAAAAATAAAAAAAAAGTTATTTGAAATATTTTGGTTTTCTGTTTTTGTCCTTATTTTGCACCCAAATAACAGGAAAAAATAAAAAAAAAGTTATTTGAAATATTTT
Organism: Empis livida; assembly: GCA_963932195.1. Lineage (NCBI taxonomy): Eukaryota > Metazoa > Arthropoda > Insecta > Diptera > Empididae > Empis > Empis livida. Next base: position 86,536 of record CAWVQG010000130.1, read on the forward strand.
GGTTTTCTGTTTTTGTCCTTATTTTGCACCCAATTAACGGGGAAAAATAAAAAAAAAGTTATCTGAAATATTTTGGTTTTCAAATAACGGGAAAAAAGAAAAAAAAAGTTATTTGAAATATTTTTGTTTTCTGTTTTTGTCCTTATTTTGCACCCAAATAACGGGAAAAAATAAAAAAAAAGTTATTTGAAATATTTTGGTTTTCTGTTTTTGTCCTTATTTAGCACCCAAATAACGGGACAAAATAAAAAAAAGGTTATTTGAAATATTTTGGTTTTCTGTTTTGGTCCTTATTTTGCACACAAATAACGGGAAAAAGAAAAAAAAAGTTATCTGAAATATTTTGGTTTTCTGTTTTTGTCCTTATTTTGCATCCAAATAACGGGAAAAAATAAAAAAAAAGTTATTTGAAATATTTTAGTTGACTGTTTTTGTCCTTATTTTGCACCCAAATAGCGGGAAAAAAGAAAAAAAAAGTTATTTGAAATATTTTGGTTTTCTGTTTGTGTCCTTATTTTGCACGCAAATAACGGGAAAAAAGAAAAAAAAAGTTATCTGAAATATTTTGGTTTTCTGTTTTTGTCCTTATTTTGCACCTAACTAACGGGAAAAAAGAAAAAGAAAGTTATCTGAAATATTTTGTTTTTCTGTTTTTGTCCTTATTTTGCACCTTAATAACCGGAAAAAAGAAAAAAAAAGTTATTTGAAATATTTTGGTTTTCTGTATTTGTCCTTATTTTGCACCCAAATAACGGGAAAAAATAAAAAAAGAGTGATTTGAAATATTTTGGTTTTCTGTTTTTGTCCTTATTTTGCACCCAAATAACGGGAAAAAATAAAAAAAAAGGTTATTTGAAATATTTTGGTTTTCTGTTTTGGTCCTTATTTTGCACCCAAATAACGGGAAAAAGAAAAAAAAAGTTATCTGAAATATTTTGGTTTTCTGTTTTTGTTCTTATTTTGCATCCAAATAACGGGAAAAAATTAAAAAAAAGTTATTTGAAATATTTTAGTTGACTGTTTTTGTCCTTATTTTGCACCCAAATAACGGGAAAAAATAAAAAAAAAGTTATTTGAAATATTTTGGTTTTTGTTTTTGTCCTTATTTTGCACCCAACGGGAAAAAAGAAAAATAAATTATCTGAAATATTTTGGTTTTCTGTTTTTGTCCTTATTTTGCACCCAAATAACTGGAAAAAAGAAAAAATGTTATTTGAAATATTTTGGTTGTCTGTTTTTGTCCTTATTTTGCACCCAAATAGCGCGAAAAAAGAAAAAAAAAATTATTTGAAATATTTTGGTTTTCTGTTTGTGTCCTTATTTTGCACCCAAACAACGGTTAAAAAGAAAAAACAAGTTATCTGATATATTTTGGTTTTCTGTTTTTGTCCTTACTTTGCACCCAAATAACGGGAAAAAAGAAACAAAAGTTATTTGAAATATTTTGGTATTCTGTTTTTGTCCTTATTTTGCACCCAAATAACGGGAAAAAAGAAAAAAAAAGTTATTTGAAATATTTTGGTTTTCTGTTTTTGTCCTTATTTTGCACCTAAATAACGAGAAAAAAGAAAAAAAAAGTTATCTGAAATATTTTGGTTTTCTGTTTTTGTCCTTATTTAGCACCTAAATAACTGGAAAAAAGAAAAAAATGTTATTTGAAATATTTTGGTTGTCTGTTTTTGTCCTTATTTTGCACCCAAATAGCGGGAAAAAAGAAAAAAAAAGTTATTTGAAATATTTTGGTTTTCTGTTTGTGTCCTTATTTTGCACCCAAATAACGGGAAAAAAGAAAAAAAAAGTTATCTGAAATATTTTGGTTTTCTGTTTTTGTCCTTATTTTGCACCTAAATAACGAGAAAAAAGAAAAAAAAAGTTATCTGAAATATTTTGGTTTTCTGTTTTTGTCCTTATTTTGCACCCAAATAACTGGAAAAAAGAAAAAAATGTTATTTGAAATATTTTGGTTGTCTGTTTTTGTCCTTATTTTGCACCCAAATAACGGGAAAAAAGAAAAAAAAAGTTATTTGAAATATTTTGGTTTTCTGTTTTTGTACTTATTTTGCATCCAAATAACGGGAAAAAATAAAAAAAAGTTATTTCAAATATTTTAGTTGACTGTTTTTGTCCTTATTTTGCACCCAAATAACGGGGAAAAAATAAAAAAAAGTTATTTGAAATATTTTGGTTTTTTGTTTTTGTCCTTATTTTGCACCCAAATAACGGGAAAAAAGAAAAAAAAAGTTATCTGAAATATTTTGGTTTTCTTCTTTTGTCCTTATTTTGCACCCAAATAACGGGAAAAAAGAAAAAAAAAGTTATCTGAAATATTTTGGTTTTCTGTTTTTGTCCTTATTTTGCACCTAAATAACGAGAAAAAAGAAAAAAAAAGTTATCTGAAATATTTTGGTTTTCTGTTTTTGTCCTTATTTTGCACCCAAATACGGGAAAAAATAAAAAAAAGGTTATTTGAAATATTTTTGTTTTCTGTTTTGGTCCTTATTTTGCACCCAAATAACGGGAAAAAATTAAAAAAAAGTTATTTGAAATATTTTAGTTGACTGTTTTTGTCCTTATTTTGCATCCAAATAACGGGAAAAAATAAAAAAAAAGTTATGTGAAATATTTTAGTTGACTGTTTTTGTCCTTATTTTGCACCCAAATAGCGGGAAAAAAGAAAAAAAAAGTTATTTGAAATATTTTGGTTTTCTGTTTGTGTCCTTATTTTGCACGCAAATAACGGGAAAAAAGAAAAAAAAAGTTATCTGAAATATTTTGGTTTTCTGTTTTGTCCATATTTTGCACCTAAATAACGGGAAAAAAGAAAAAAAAAAGTTATCTGAAATATTTTGGTTTTCTGTTTTTGTCCTTATTTTGCACCTTAATAACCGGAAAAAAAGAAAAAAAAAGTTATTTGAAATATTTTGGTTTTCTGTTTTTGTCCTTATTTTGCACCCAAATAACGGGAAAAACTAAAAAAAGAGTGATTTGAAATATTTTGGTTTTCTGTTTTTGTCCTTATTTTGCGCCCAAATAACGGGAAAAAATAAAAAAAAGGTTATTTGAAATATTTGGTTTTCTGTTTTGGTCCTTATTTTGCACCCAAATAACGGGAAAAAATTAAAAAAAAGTTATTTGAAATATTTTAGTTGACTTGTTTTTGTCCGTATTTTGCACCCAAATAACGGGGAAAAATAAAAAAAAAAGTTATCTGAAATATTTTAGTTTTTTGTTTTTGTCCTTATTTTGCACCCAAATAACGGGAAAAAATAAAAAAAAAGTTATTTGAAATTTTTGGTATTCTGTTTTTGTCCTTATTTTGCACCCAAATAACGAGAAAAAATAAAAAAAAGTTATTTGAAATATTTTGGTTTTCTGTTTTTGTCCTTATTTTGCACGGGAAAAAGGAAAAATAACGGGAAAAAGGAAAAAAAAAGTTATTTGAAATATTTTGGTTTTCTGTTTGTGTCCTTATTTTGCACCCAAATAACGGGAAAAAAGAAAAAAAAGTTATCTGAAATATTTTGGTTTTTTGTTTTTGTCCTTATTTTGCACCCAAATAACGGGAAAAAATAAAAAAAAAGTTATTTGAAATATTTTGGTTTTCTGTTTTTGTCCTTATTTTGCACCCAAATAACGGGGAAAAATAAAAAAAAAGTTATCTGAAATATTTTAGATTTCAAAAAACGGGAGATTTGAAAAAAAAAGTTATTTGAAATATTTTGGTTTTCTGTTTTGTCCTTATTTTGCACCCAAATAATGGGAAAAAATAAAAAAAGAGTGATTTGAAATATTTTGGTTTTCTGTTTTGGTCCTTATTTTGCACCCAAATAACCGGAAAAAATTAAAAAAAAGTTATTTTAAATATTTTAGTTGACTGTTTTTGTCCTTATTTTGCACCCAAATAACGGGAAAAAATAAAAAAAAAGTTATTTGAAATATTTTAGTTTTTTGTTTTTGTCCTTATTTTGCACCCAACGGGAAAAAAGAAAAAAAAAGTTATCTGAAATATTTTGGTTTTCTGTTTTTGTCCTTATTTTGCACCTAAATAACGGGAAAAAAGAAAAAAAAATTATCTGAAATATTTTGGTTTTCTGTTTTTGTCCTTATTTTGCACCCAGATAACTGGAAAAAAGCAAAAAATTTTATTTGAAATATTTTGGTTGTCTGTTTTTGTCCTTATTTTGCACCCAAATAGCGCGAAAAAAGAAAAAAAAAGTTATTTGAAATATTTTGGTTTTCTGTTTGTGTCCTTATTTTGCACCCAAATAACGGGAAAAAAGAAAAAAAAAGTTATCTGAAATATTTTGGTTTTCTGGTTTTGTCCTTATTTTGCACCCAAATAACGGGAAAAAGAAAAAAAAAGTTATCTGAAATATTTTGGTTTTCTGTTTTTGTTCTTATTTTGCATCCAAATAACGGGAAAAAATTAAAAAAAAGTTATTTGAAATATTTTAGTTGACTGTTTTTGTCCTTATTTTGCACCCAAATAACGGGAAAAAATAAAAAAAAAGTTATTTGAAATATTTTGGTTTTTGTTTTTGTCCTTATTTTGCACCCAACGGGAAAAAAGAAAAATAAATTATCTGAAATATTTTGGTTTTCTGTTTTTGTCCTTATTTTGCACCCAAATAACTGGAAAAAAGAAAAAATGTTATTTGAAATATTTTGGTTGTCTGTTTTTGTCCTTATTTTGCACCCAAATAGCGCGAAAAAAGAAAAAAAAAATTATTTGAAATATTTTGGTTTTCTGTTTGTGTCCTTATTTTGCACCCAAACAACGGTTAAAAAGAAAAAAACAAGTTATCTGAAATATTTTGGTTTTCTGTTTTTGTCCTTACTTTGCACCCAAATAACGGGAAAAAAGAAACAAAAGTTATTTGAAATATTTTGGTATTCTGTTTTTGTCCTTATTTTGCACCCAAATAACGGGAAAAAAGAAAAAAAAAGTTATTTGAAATATTTTGGTTTTCTGTTTTTGTCCTTATTTTGCACCTAAATAACGAGAAAAAAGAAAAAAAAAGTTATCTGAAATATTTTGGTTTTCTGTTTTTGTCCTTATTTAGCACCTAAATAACTGGAAAAAAGAAAAAAATGTTATTTGAAATATTTTGGTTGTCTGTTTTTGTCCTTATTTTGCACCCAAATAGCGGGAAAAAAGAAAAAAAAAGTTATTTGAAATATTTTGGTTTTCTGTTTGTGTCCTTATTTTGCACCCAAATAACGGGAAAAAAGAAAAAAAAAGTTATCTGAAATATTTTGGTTTTCTGTTTTTGTCCTTATTTTGCACCTAAATAACGAGAAAAAAGAAAAAAAAAGTTATCTGAAATATTTTGGTTTTCTGTTTTTGTCCTTATTTTGCACCCAAATAACTGGAAAAAAGAAAAAAATGTTATTTGAAATATTTTGGTTGTCTGTTTTTGTCCTTATTTTGCACCCAAATAACGGGAAAAAAGAAAAAAAAAGTTATTTGAAATATTTTGGTTTTCTGTTTTTGTACTTATTTTGCATCCAAATAACGGGAAAAAATAAAAAAAAGTTATTTCAAATATTTTAGTTGACTGTTTTTGTCCTTATTTTGCACCCAAATAACGGGGAAAAAATAAAAAAAAGTTATTTGAAATATTTTGGTTTTTTGTTTTTGTCCTTATTTTGCACCCAAATAACGGGAAAAAAGAAAAAAAAAGTTATCTGAAATATTTTGGTTTTTTTCTTTTGTCCTTATTTTGCACCCAAATAACGGGAAAAAAGAAAAAAAAAGTTATCTGAAATATTTTGGTTTTCTGTTTTTGTCCTTATTTTGCACCTAAATAACGAGAAAAAAGAAAAAAAAAGTTATCTGAAATATTTTGGTTTTCTGTTTTTGTCCTTATTTTGCACCCAAATACGGGAAAAAATAAAAAAAAGGTTATTTGAAATATTTTTGTTTTCTGTTTTGGTCCTTATTTTGCACCCAAATAACGGGAAAAAATTAAAAAAAAGTTATTTGAAATATTTTAGTTGACTGTTTTTGTCCTTATTTTGCATCCAAATAACGGGAAAAAATAAAAAAAAAGTTATGTGAAATATTTTAGTTGACTGTTTTTGTCCTTATTTTGCACCCAAATAGCGGGAAAAAAGAAAAAAAAAGTTATTTGAAATATTTTGGTTTTCTGTTTGTGTCCTTATTTTGCACCCAAATAACGGGAAAAAAGAAAAAAAAAGTTATCTGAAATATTTTGGTTTTCTGTTTTGTCCATATTTTGCACCTAAATAACGGGAAAAAAGAAAAAAAAAAGTTATCTGAAATATTTTGGTTTTCTGTTTTTGTCCTTATTTTGCACCTTAATAACCGGAAAAAAAGAAAAAAAAAGTTATTTGAAATATTTTGGTTTTCTGTTTTTGTCCTTATTTTGCACCCAAATAACGGGAAAAACTAAAAAAAGAGTGATTTGAAATATTTTGGTTTTCTGTTTTTGTCCTTATTTTGCGCCCAAATAACGGGAAAAAATAAAAAAAAGGTTATTTGAAATATTTGGTTTTCTGTTTTGGTCCTTATTTTGCACCCAAATAACGGGAAAAAATTAAAAAAAAGTTATTTGAAATATTTTAGTTGACTTGTTTTTGTCCGTATTTTGCACCCAAATAACGGGAAAAAAAAAAAAAAAGTTATCTGAAATATTTTAGTTTTTTGTTTTTGTCCTTATTTTGCACCCAAATAACGGGAAAAAATAAAAAAAAAGTTATTTGAAATTTTTGGTATTCTGTTTTTGTCCTTATTTTGCACCCAAATAACGAGAAAAAATAAAAAAAAGTTATTTGAAATATTTTGGTTTTCTGTTTTTGTCCTTATTTTGCACGGGAAAAAGGAAAAATAACGGGAAAAAGGAAAAAAAAAGTTATTTGAAATATTTTGGTTTTCTGTTTGTGTCCTTATTTTGCACCCAAATAACGGGAAAAAAGAAAAAAAAGTTATCTGAAATATTTTGGTTTTTTGTTTTTGTCCTTATTTTGCACCCAAATAACGGGAAAAAATAAAAAAAAAGTTATTTGAAATATTTTGGTTTTCTGTTTTTGTCCTTATTTTGCACCCAAATAACGGGGAAAAATAAAAAAAAAGTTATCTGAAATATTTTAGATTTCAAAAAACGGGAGATTTGAAAAAAAAAGTTATTTGAAATATTTTGGTTTTCTGTTTTGTCCTTATTTTGCACCCAAATAATGGGAAAAAATAAAAAAAGAGTGATTTGAAATATTTTGGTTTTCTGTTTTGGTCCTTATTTTGCACCCAAATAACCGGAAAAAATTAAAAAAAAGTTATTTTAAATATTTTAGTTGACTGTTTTTGTCCTTATTTTGCACCCAAATAACGGGAAAAAATAAAAAAAAAGTTATTTGAAATATTTTAGTTTTTTGTTTTTGTCCTTATTTTGCACCCAACGGGAAAAAAGAAAAAAAAAGTTATCTGAAATATTTTGGTTTTCTGTTTTTGTCCTTATTTTGCACCTAAATAACGGGAAAAAAGAAAAAAAAATTATCTGAAATATTTTGGTTTTCTGTTTTTGTCCTTATTTTGCACCCAGATAACTGGAAAAAAGCAAAAAATTTTATTTGAAATATTTTGGTTGTCTGTTTTTGTCCTTATTTTGCACCCAAATAGCGCGAAAAAAGAAAAAAAAAGTTATTTGAAATATTTTGGTTTTCTGTTTGTGTCCTTATTTTGCACCCAAATAACGGGAAAAAAGAAAAAAAAAGTTATCTGAAATATTTTGGTTTTCTGTTTTTGTCCTTATTTTGCACCCAAATAACGGGAAAAAAGAAAAAAAAAGTTATTGAAATATTTTGGTTTTCTGTTTTTGTCCTTATTTTGCACCCAAATAACGGGAAAAGAGAAAACAAAAGTTATCTGAAATATTTTGGTTTTCTGTTTTTGTCCTTATTTTGCACCCAAATAACCGGAAAAAAGAAAAAAAAAGTTATTTGAAATATTTTGGTAGTCTGTTTTTGTCCTTATTTTGCACCCAAATAACGGGAAAAAAATAAAAAAAAGTTATTTGAAATATTTTGGTTTTTTGTTTTTGTCCTTATTGTGCACCCAAATAACTGGAAAATAGAAAAAAATGTTTTTTGAAATATTTTGGTTGTCTGTTTTTGTCCTTATTTTGCACCCAAATAGCGGGAAAAAATAAAAAAAAAGTTACTTGAAATATTTTGGTTTTCTGTTTTTGTCCTTATTTTGCACCCAAATAACGGGAAAAAATAAAAAAAAAGTTATCTGAAATATTTTGGTTTTCTGTTTTTGTCCTTATTTTGCACCCAAATAACGGGAAAAAATAAAAAAAAGGTTATTAGAAATATTTTGGTTTTCTGTTTTGGTCCTTATTTTGCACCCAAATAACGGGAAAAAAGAAAAAAAAAGTTATCTGAAATATTTTGGTTTTCTGTTTTTGTCCTTATTTTCTGTTTTTGTCCAAATAACGGGAAAAAAGAAAAAAAAAGTTATTTGAAATATTTTGGTTTTCTGTTTAAGTCCTTATTTTGCACCCAAATAACCGGAAAAAAGAAAAAAAAAGTTATCTGAAATATTTTGGTTTTCTGTTTTTGTCCTTATTTTGCACACAAATAACGGGAAAAAAGAAAAAAAAAGTTATCTGAAATATTTTGGTTTTCTGTTTTTGTCCTTATTTTGCACCCAAATAACGGGAAAAACTAAAAAAAGAGTGATTTGAAATATTTTGGTTTTCTGTTTTTGTCCTTATTTTGCGCCCAAATAACGGGAAAAAATAAAAAAAAGGTTATTTGAAATATTTTGGTTTTCTGTTTTTGTCCTTATTTTGCGCCCAAATAACGGGAAAAAATAAAAAAAAGGTTATTTGAAATATTTGGTTTTCTGTTTTGGTCCTTATTTTGCACCCAAATAACGGGAAAAAATTAAAAAAAAGTTATTTGAAATATTTTAGTTGACTTGTTTTTGTCCGTATTTTGCACCCAAATAACGGGAAAAAATAAAAAAAAAGTTATCTGAAATATTTTAGTTTTTTGTTTTTGTCCTTATTTTGCACCCAAATAACGAGAAAAAATAAAAAAAAGTTATTTGAAATATTTTGGTTTTCTGTTTTTGTCCTTATTTTGCATCCAAATAACGGGGAAAAATAAAAAAAAAGTTATCTGAAATATTTTGGTTTTCAAATAACGGGAAAAAGGAAAAAAAAAGTTATTTGAAATATTTTGGTTTTCTGTTTGTGTCCTTATTTTGCACCCAAATAACGGGAAAAAAGAAAAAAAAGTTATCTGAAATATTTTGGTTTTTTGTTTTTGTCCTTATTTTGCACCCAAATAACGGGAAAAAATAAAAAAAAAGTTATTTGAAATATTTTGGTTTTCTGTTTTTGTCCTTATTTTGCACCCAAATAACGGGGAAAAATAAAAAAAAAGTTATCTGAAATATTTTAGATTTCAAAAAACGGGAGATTTGAAAAAAAAAGTTATTTGAAATATTTTGGTTTTCTGTTTTGTCCTTATTTTGCACCCAAATAATGGGAAAAAATAAAAAAAGAGTGATTTGAAATATTTTGGTTTTCTGTTTTGGTCCTTATTTTGCACCCAAATAACCGGAAAAAATTAAAAAAAAGTTATTTTAAATATTTTAGTTGACTGTTTTTGTCCTTATTTTGCACCCAAATAACGGGAAAAAATAAAAAAAAAGTTATTTGAAATATTTTAGTTTTTTGTTTTTGTCCTTATTTTGCACCCAACGGGAAAAAAGAAAAAAAAAGTTATCTGAAATATTTTGGTTTTCTCTTTTTGTCCTTATTTTGCACCTAAATAACGGGAAAAAAGAAAAAAAAATTATCTGAAATATTTTGGTTTTCTGTTTTTGTCCTTATTTTGCACCCAGATAACTGGAAAAAAGCAAAAAATTTTATTTGAAATATTTTGGTTGTCTGTTTTTGTCCTTATTTTGCACCCAAATAGCGCGAAAAAAGAAAAAAAAAGTTATTTGAAATATTTTGGTTTTCTGTTTGTGTCCTTATTTTGCACCCAAATAACGGGAAAAAAGAAAAAAAAAGTTATCTGAAATATTTTGGTTTTCTGTTTTTGTCCTTATTTTGCACCCAAATAACGGGAAAAAAGAAAAAAAAAGTTATTTGAAATATTTTGGTTTTCTGTTTTTGTCCTTATTTTGCACCCAAATAACGGGAAAAAAGAAAAAAAAAGTTATTTGAAATATTTTGGTTTTCTGTTTTTGTCCTTATTTAGCAACCAAATAACTGGAAAAAAGAAAAAAATGTTATTTGAAATAATTTGGTTGTCTGTTTTTGTCCTTATTTTGCATCCAAATAGCGGGAAAAAAGAAAAAAAAAGTTATTTGAAATATTTTGGTTGTCTGTTTGTGTCCTTATTTTGCACCCAAATAACGGGAAAAAAGAAAAAAAAAGTTATCTGAAATATTTTGGTTTTCTGTTTTTGTCCTTATTTTGCACCCAAATAACCGGAAAAAAGAAAAAAAAAGTTATTTGAAATATTTTGGTTGTCTGTTTTTGTCCTTATTTTGCACCCAAAGAACGGGAAAAAAATAAAAAAAAGTTATTTGAAATATTTTGGTTTTTTGTTTTTGTCCTTATTGTGCACCCAAATAACTGGAAAATAGAAAAAAATGTTTTTTGAAATATTTTGGTTGTCTGTTTTTGTCCTTATTTTGCACCCAAATAGCGGGAAAAAATAAAAAAAAAGTTATTTGAAATATTTTGGTTTTCTGTTTTTGTCCTTATTTTGCACCCAAATAACGGGAAAAAATAAAAAAAAAGTTATTTGAAATATTTTGGTTTTCTGTTTTTGTCCTTATTTTGCACCCAAATAACGGGAAAAAATAAAAAAAAGGTTATTAGAAATATTTTGGTTTTCTGTTTTGGTCCTTATTTTGCACCCAAATAACGGGAAAAAAGAAAAAAAAAGTTATCTGAAATATTTTGGTTTTCTGTTTTTGTCCTTATTTTCTGTTTTTGTCCAAATAACGGGAAAAAAGAAAAAAAAAGTTATTTGAAATATTTTGGTTTTCTGTTTAAGTCCTTATTTTGCACCCAAATAACCGGAAAAAAGAAAAAAAAAGTTATCTGAAATATTTTGGTTTTCTGTTTTTGTCCTTATTTTGCACACAAATAACGGGAAAAAAGAAAAAAAAAGTTATCTGAAATATTTTGGTTTTCTGTTTTTGTCCTTATTTTGCACCTAAATAACGGGAAAAAAAAACAAAAAAGTTATCTGAAATATTTTGGTTTTCTGTTTTTGTCCTTATTTTGCACCCAAATAACTGGAAAAAAGAAAAAAATGTTTTTTGAAATATTTTGGTTGTCTGTTTTTGTCCTTATTTTGCACCCAAATAGCGGGAAAAAAGAAAAAAAAAGTTATTTGAAATATTTTGGTTTTCTGTTTGTGTCCTTATTTTGCACCCAAATAACGGGAAAAAAGAAAAAAAAAGTTATCTGAAATATTTTGGTTTTCTGTTTTTGTCCTTATTTTGCACACAAATAACGGGAAAAAGAAAAAAAAAGTTATTTGAAATATTTTGGTTTTCTGTTTGTGTCCTTATTTTGCACGCAAATAACGGGAAAAAAGAAAAAAAAAGTTATGTGAAATATTTTGGTTTTCTGTTTTGTCCATATTTTGCACCTAAATAACGGGAAAAAAGAAAAAAAAAAGTTATCTGAAATATTTTGGTTTTCTGTTTTTGTCCTTATTTTGCACCTTAATAACCGGAAAAAAGAAAAAAAAAGTTATTTGAAATATTTTGGTTTTCTGTTTTTGTCCTTATTTTGCACCCAAATAACGGGAAAAACTAAAAAAAGAGTGATTTGAAATATTTTGGTTTTCTGTTTTTGTCCTTATTTTGCACCCAAATAACGGGAAAAAATAAAAAAAGGTTATTTGAAATATTTTGGTTTTCTGTTTTGGTCCTTATTTTGCACCCAAATAACGGGAAAAAATTTAAAAAAAGTTATTTGAAATATTTTAGTTGACTGTTTTTGTCCGTATTTTGCACCCAAATAACGGGAAAAAATAAAAAAAAAGTTATCTGAAATATTTTAGTTTTTTGTTTTTGTCCTTATTTTGCACCCAAATAACGGGAAAAAATAAAAAAAAAGTTATTTGAAATATTTTGGTATTCTGTTTTTGTCCTTATTTTGCACCCAAATAACGAGAAAAAATAAAAAAAAGTTATTTGAAATATTTTGGTTTTCTGTTTTTGTCCATATTTTGCACCCAAATAACGGGGAAAAATAAAAAAAAAGTTATCTGAAATATTTTGGATTTCAAAAAACGGGAGAAAAGAAAAAAAAAGTTATTTGAAATATTTTGGTTTTCTGTTTTGTCCTTATTTTGCACCCAAATAATGGGAAAAAATAAAAAAAGAGTGATTTGAAATATTTTGGTTTTCTGTTTTTGTCCTTATTTTGCACCCAAATAACGGGAAAAAATAAAAAAAAGGTTATTTGAAATATTTTGGTTTTCTGTTTTGGTCCTTATTTTGCACCCAAATAACGGGAAAAAATTAAAAAAAAGTTATTTTAAATATTTTTGTTGACTGTTTTTGTCCTTATTTTGCACCCAAATAACGGGAAAAAAGAAAAAAAAGTTATCTGAAATATTTTGGTTTTTTGTTTTTGTCCTTATTTTGCACCCAAATAACGGGAAAAAATAAAAAAAAAGTTATTTGAAATATTTCGGTTTTCTGTTTTTGTCCTTATTTTGCACCCAAATAACGAGAAAAAATAAAAAAAAGTTATTTGAAATATTTTGGTTTTCTGTTTTTGTCCTTATTTTGCACCCAAATAACGGGGAAAAATAAAAAAAAAGTTATCTGAAATATTTTGGATTTCAAAAAACGGGAGAAAAGAAAAAAAAAATTATTTGAAATATTTTGGTTTTCTGTTTTGTCCTTATTTTGCACCCAAATAATGGGAAAAAATAAAAAAAGAGTGATTTGAAATATTTTGGTTTTCTGTTTTTGTCCTTATTTTGCACCCAAATAACGGGAAAAAATAAAAAAAAGGTTATTTGAAATATTTTGGTTTTCTGTTTTGGTCCTTATTTTGCACCCAAATAACGGGAAAAAATTAAAAAAAAGTTATTTTAAATATTTTAGTTGACTGTTTTTGTCCTTATTTTGCACCCAAATAACGGGAAAAAATAAAAAAAAAGTTATTTGAAATATTTTAGTTTTTTGTTTTTGTCCTTATTTTGCACCCAACGGGAAAAAAGAAAAAAAAAGTTATTTGAAATATTTTGGTATTCTGTTTTTGTCCTTATTTTGCACCCAAATAACGAGAAAAAATAAAAAAAAGTTATTTGAAATATTTTGGTTTTCTGTTTTTGTCCTTATTTTGCACCCAAATAACGGGGAAAAATAAAAAAAAAGTTATCTGAAATATTTTGGATTTCAAAAAACGGGAGAAAAGAAAAAAAAAAGTTATTTGAAATATTTTGGTTTTCTGTTTTGTCCTTATTTTGCACCCAAATAATGGGAAAAAATAAAAAAAGAGTGATTTGAAATATTTTGGTTTTCTGTTTTTGTCCTTATTTTGCACCCAAATAACGGGAAAAAATAAAAAAAAGGTTATTTGAAATATTTTGGTTTTCTGTTTTGGTCCTTATTTTGCACCCAAATAACGGGAAAAAATTAAAAAAAAGTTATTTTAAATATTTTAGTTGACTGTTTTTGTCCTTATTTTGCACCCAAATAACGGGAAAAAAGAAAAAAAAGTTATCTGAAATATTTTGGTTTTTTGTTTTTGTCCTTATTTTGCACCCAAATAACGGGAAAAAATAAACAAAAAGTTATTTGAAATATTTTGGTTTTCTGTTTTTGTCCTTATTTTGCACCCAAATAACGAGAAAAAATAAAAAAAAGTTATTTGAAATATTTTGGTTTTCTGTTTTTGTCCTTATTTTGCACCCAAATAACGGGGAAAAATAAAAAAAAAGTTATCTGAAATATTTTGGATTTCAAAAAACGGGAGAAAAGAAAAAAAAAGTTATTTGAAATATTTTGGTTTTCTGTTTTGTCCTTATTTTGCACCCAAATAATGGGAAAAAATAAAAAAAGAGTGATTTGAAATATTTTGGTTTTCTGTTTTTGTCCTTATTTTGCACCCAAATAACGGGAAAAAATAAAAAAAAGGTTATTTGAAATATTTTGGTTTTCTGTTTTGGTCCTTATTTTGCACCCAAATAACGGGAAAAAATTAAAAAAAAGTTATTTTAAATATTTTAGTTGACTGTTTTTGTCCTTATTTTGCACCCAAATAACGGGAAAAAATAAAAAAAAAGTTATTTGAAATATTTTAGTTTTTTGTTTTTGTCCTTATTTTGCACCCAACGGGAAAAAAGAAAAAAAAAGTTATCTGAAATATTTTGGTTTTCTGTTTTTGTCCTTATTTTGCACCTAAATAACGGGAAAAAAGAAAAAAAAATTATCTGAAATATTTTGGTTTTCTGTTTTTGTCCTTATTTTGCACCCAGATAACTGGAAAAAAGCAAAAAATTTTATTTGAAATATTTTGGTTGTCTGTTTTTGTCCTTATTTTGCACCCAAATAGCGCGAAAAAAGAAAAAAAAAGTTATTTGAAATATTTTGGTTTTCTGTTTGTGTCCTTATTTTGCACCCAAATAACGGGAAAAAAGAAAAAAAAAGTTATCTGAAATATTTTGGTTTTCTGTTTTTGTCCTTATTTTGCACCCAAATAACGGGAAAAAAGAAAAAAAAAGTTATTTGAAATATTTTGGTTTTCTGTTTTTGTCCTTATTTTGCACCCAAATAACGGGAAAAAAGAAAAAAAAAGTTATTTGAAATATTTTGGTTTTCTGTTTTTGTCCTTATTTAGCAACCAAATAACTGGAAAAAAGAAAAAAATGTTATTTGAAATAATTTGGTTGTCTGTTTTTGTCCTTATTTTGCATCCAAATAGCGGGAAAAAAGAAAAAAAAAGTTATTTGAAATATTTTGGTTGTCTGTTTGTGTCCTTATTTTGCACCCAAATAACGGGAAAAAAGAAAAAAAAAGTTATCTGAAATATTTTGGTTTTCTGTTTTTGTCCTTATTTTGCACCCAAATAACCGGAAAAAAGAAAAAAAAAGTTATTTGAAATATTTTGGTTGTCTGTTTTTGTCCTTATTTTGCACCAAAATAACTGGAAAAAAGAAAAAAAAAGTTATTTGAAATATTTTGGTTTTCTGTTTTTGTCCTTATTTTGCACCCAAATAACAGGAAAAAAGAAAAAAAAAGTTATTTGAAATATTTTGGTTTTCTGTTTTTGTCCTTATTGTGCATCCAA
This sequence comes from Empis livida, assembly GCA_963932195.1. NCBI lineage: Eukaryota > Metazoa > Arthropoda > Insecta > Diptera > Empididae > Empis > Empis livida. The sequence goes on from CAWVQG010000130.1 coordinate 101,844, forward strand.
ATAACGGGAAAAAATAAAAAAAAGTTATTTGAAATATTTTAGTTGACTGTTTTTGTCCTTATTTTGCACCCAAATAACGGGAAAAAATAAAAAAAAGTTATTTGAAATATTTTGGTTTTTTGTTTTTGTCCTTATTTTGCACCCAAATAACTGGAAAATAGAAAAAAATGTTTTTTGAAATATTTTGGTTGTCTTTTTTTGTCCTTATTTTGCACCCAAATAGCGGGAAAAAATAAAAAAAAAGTTATTTGAAATATTTTGGTTTTCTGTTTTTGTCCTTATTTTGCACCCAAATAACGGGAAAAAAGAAAAAAAAAGTTATTTGAAATATTTTGGTTTTCTGTTTTTGTCCTTATTTTGCACCCAAATAACGGGAAAAAATAAAAAAAAGTTATTTGAAATATTTTGGTTTTCTGTTTTGGTCCTTATTTTGCACCCAAATAACGGGAAAAAAGAAAAAAAAAGTTATCTGAAATATTTTGGTTTTCTGTTTTTGTCCTTATTTTCTGTTTTTGTAAAAATAACGGGAAAAAAGAAAAAAAAAGTTATTTGAAATATTTTGGTTTACTGTTTAAGTCCTTATTTTGCACCCAAATAACCGGAAAGAAGAAAAAAAAAAGTTATTTGAAATATTTGGTTATCTGTTTTTGTGCTTATTTTGCACCCAAATAACGGGAAAAAAGAAAAAAAAAGTTATCTGAAATATTTTGGTTTTTGTTTTTGTCCTTATTTTGCACCCAAATAACGGGAAAAAATAAAAAAAAAGTTATCTGAAATATTTTGGTTTTCTGTTTTTGTCCTTATTTTGCAACCAAATAACGGGAAAAAATAAAAAAAAAGTTATTTGAAATATTTTGGTTTTCTGTTTTTGTCCTTATTTTGCACCCAAATAACGGGGAAAAATAAAAAAAACGTTATTTGAAATATTTTAGTTGACTGTTTTTGTCCTTATTTTACACCCAATTAACGGGAAAATAAAAAAAAAATTATTTGAAATTTTTTGGTTTTTTGTTTTTGTCCTTATTTTACACCCAAATAACGGGAAAAAAGAAAAAAAAGTTATCTGAAATATTTTGGTTTTCTGTTTTTGTCCTTATTTTGCACCTAAATAACGGGAAAAAAGAAAAAAAAAGTTATCTGAAATATTTTGGTTTTTGTCCTTATTTTGCACCCAAATAACTGGAAAAAAGAAAAAAATGTTATTTGAAATATTTTGGTTGTCTGTTTTTGTCCTTATTTTGCACCCAAATAGCGGGAAATAAGAAAAAAAAAAGTGATTTGAAATATTTTGGTTTTCTGTTTGTGTCCTTATTTTGCACCCAAATAACGGGAAAAAAGAATAAAAAAAGTTATCTGAAATATTTTGGTTTTCTGTTTTTGTCCTTATTTTGCACCCAAATAACGCGAAAAAAAAAAAAAAAAGTTATTTGAAAAATTTTGGTTTTCTGTTTTTGTCCTTATTTTGCACCCAAATAACGGGAAAAAAGGAAAAAAAAGTTATTTGAAATATTTTGGTTTTCTGTTTTTGTCCTTATTTTGCACCTAAATAACGGGAAAAAAAAAGGTATCTGAAATATTTTGGTTTTCTGTTTTTGTCCTTATTTTGCACCCAAATAACGGGAAAAAAGAAAAAAAAAGTTATTTGAAATATTTTGGTTGTCTGTTTTTGTCCTTATTTTGCACCCAAATAACGGGAAAAAAGAAAAAAAAAGTTATTTGAAATATTTTGGTTTTCTGTTTTTGTCCTTATTTTGCACCCAAATAAAAGGAAAAAAGAAAAAAAAAGTTATTTGAAATATTTTGGTTTTCTGTTTTTGTCCTTATTTTGCATCCAAATAACGGGAAAAAATAAAAAAAAAGTTATTTGAAATATTTTAGTTTACTGTTTTTGTCCTTATTTTGCACCCAAATAACGGGAAAAAATAAAAAAAAAGTTTTTTGAAATATTTTAGTTTTTTGTTTTTGTCCTTATTTTGCACCCAAATAACGGGAAAAAAGAAAACAAAAGTTATCTGAAATATTTTGGTTTTCTGTTTTTGTCCTTATTTTGCACCTAAATAACGGGAAAAAAGAAAAAAAAAGTTATCTGAAATATTTTGGTTTTCTGTTTTTGTCCTTATTTTGCACCCAAATAACAGGAAAAAAGAAAAAAAAAGTTATTTGAAATATTTTGGTTTTCTGTTTGTGTCCTTATTTTGCACCCAAATAACGGGAAAAAAGAAAAAAAAAGTTATTTGAAATATTTTGGTTTTCTGTTTTTGTCCTTATTTTGCATCCAAATAACGGGAAAAAATAAAAAAAAAGTTATTTGAAATATTTTAGTTGACTGTTTTTGTCCTTATTTTGCACCCAAATAACGGGAAAAAATAAAAAAAAAGTTTTTTGAAATATTTTAGTTTTTTGTTTTTGTCCTTATTTTGCACCCAAATAACGGGAAAAAAGAAAACAAAAGTTATCTGAAATATTTTGGTTTTCTGTTTTTGTCCTTATTTTGCACCTAAATAACGGGAAAAAAGAAAAAAAAAGTTATCTGAAATATTTTGGTTTTCTGTTTTTGTCCTTATTTTGCACCCAAATAACGGGAAAAAAGAAAAAAAAAGTTATTTGAAATATTTTGGTTTTCTGTTTGTGTCCTTATTTTGCACCCAAATAACGGGAAAAAAGAAAAAAAAAGTTATCTGAAATATTTTGGTTTTCTGTTTTTGTCCTTATTTTGCACCCAAATAACGGGAAAAAAGAAAAAAAAAGTTATTTGAAATATTTTGGTTGTCTGTTTTTGTCCTTATTTTGCACCCAAATAACGGGAAAAAAGAAAAAGAAAGTTATTTGAAATATTTTGGTTTTCTGTTTTTGTCCTTATTTTGCACGCAAATAACAAGAAAAAAGAAAAAAAAAGTTATTTGAAATATTTTGGTTTTCTGCTTTTGTCCTTATTTTGCATCCAAATAACGGGAAAAAATAACAAAAAAAGTTATTTGAAATATTTTAGTTGACTGTTTTTGTCCTTATTTTGCACCCAAACAACGGGAAAAAATAAAAAAAAAGTTATTTGAAATATTTTGGTTTTCTGTTTTTGTCCTTATTTTGCACCCAAATAACGGGACAAAAGAAAAAAAAAGTTATCTGAAATATTTTGGTTGTCTGTTTTTGTCCTTATTTTGCACCCAAATAACGGGGAAAAAAAAAACGTTATTTGAAATATTTTAGTTGACTGTTTTTGTCCTTATTTTGAACCCAAATAACGGGAAAAAATAAAAAAAAAGTTATTTGAAATATTTTGGTTTTTTGTGTCTGTCCTTATTTTGCACCCAAATAACGGGAAAAAAGAAAAAAAAAGTTATCTGAAATATTTTGGTTTTCTGTTTTTGTCCTTATTTTGCACCTAAATAACGGGAAAAAAGAAAAAAAAAGTTATCTGAAATATTTTGGTTTTCTGTTTTTGTCCTTATTTTGCACCCAAATAACTGGAAAAAAGAAAAAAATGTTATTTGAAATATTTTCGTTGTCTGTTTTTGTCCTTATTTTGCACCCAAATAGCGGAAAAAAAGAAAAAAAAAGTTATTTGAAATATTTTGGTTTTCTGTTTGTGTCTTTATTTTGCACCCAAATAACGGGAAAAAGAAAAAAAAAGTTATCTGAAATATTTTGGTTTTCTGTTTTTGTCCTTATTTTGCACCCAAATAACTGGAAAAAAGAAAAAAAAAGTTATTTGAAATATTTTGGTTTTCTGTTTTTGCCTTATTTTGCACCCAAATAACCGGAAAGAAGAAAAAAAAAGTTATTTGAAATATTTTGGTTTTCTGTTTTTGTCCTTATTTTGCACCTAAATAACGGGAAAAAAGAAAAAAAAAGTTATCTGAAATATTTTGGTTTTCTGTTTTTGTCCTTATTTTGCACCCAAATAACTGGAAAAAAGAAAAAATGTTATTTAAAATATTTTGTTCTTCTGTTTTTGTCCTTATTTTGCACCCAAATAGCGGGAAAAAAGAAAAAAAAAGTTATATGAAAATTTTAGTTTTCTGTTTGTGTCCTTATTTTGCACCCAAATAACGGGAAAAAAGAAAAAAAAAGTTATCTGAAATATTTTGGTTGTCTGTTTTTGCCCTTATTTTGCACCCAAATAACAGGAAAAAATAAAAAAAAAGTTATTTGAAATATTTTGGTTTTCTGTATTTGTCCTTATTTTGCACCCAAATAACGGGAAAAAAGAAAACAAAAGTTATCTGAAATATTTTGGTTTTCTGTTTTTGTCCTTATTTTGCACCCAAATAACGGGAAAAAAAAAACGTTATTTGAAATATTTTAGTTGACTGTTTTTGTCCTTATTTTGAACCCAAATAACGGGAAAAAATAAAAAAAAAGTTATTTGAAATATTTTGGTTTTTTGTTTCTGTCCTTATTTTGCACCCAAATAACGGGAAAAAAGAAAAAAAAAGTTATTTGAAATATTTTGGTTTTCTGTTTTTGTCCTTATTTTGCACCCAAATAACCGGAAAGAAGAAAAAAAAAGTTATTTGAAATATTTTGGTTTTCTGTTTTTGTCCTTATTTTGCACCTAAATAACGGGAAAAAAGAAAAAAAAAGTTATCTGAAATATTTTGGTTTTCTGTTTTTGTCCTTATTTTGCACCCAAATAACGGGAAAAAATAAAAAAAAAGTTATTTGAAATATTTTGGTTTTCTGTTTTTGTCCTTATTTTGCACCCAAATAACGGGAAAAAAAAAACGTTATTTGAAATATTTTAGTTGACTGTTTTTGTCCTTATTTTGAACCCAAATAACGGGAAAAAATAAAAAAAAAGTTATTTGAAATATTTTGGTTTTTTGTTTCTGTCCTTATTTTGCACCCAAATAACGGGAAAAAAGAAAAAAAAAGTTATCTGAAATATTTTGGTTTTCTGTTTTTGTCCTTATTTTGCACCCAAATAACGGGAAAAAAGAAAACAAAAGTTATCTGAAATATTTTGGTTTTCTGTTTTTGTCCTTATTTTGCACCCAAATAACGGGAAAAAATAAAAAAAAAGTTATTTGAAATATTTTGGTTTTCTGTTTTTGTCCTTATTTTGCACCCCAATAACGGGAAAAAAAAAACGTTATTTGAAATATTTTAGTTGACTGTTTTTGTCCTTATTTTGAACCCAAATAACGGGAAAAAATAAAAAAAAAGTTATTTGAAATATTTTGGTTTTTTGTTTCTGTCCTTATTTTGCACCCAAATAACGGGAAAAAAGAAAAAAAAAGTTATTTGAAATATTTTGGTTTTTTGTTTTTGTCCTTATTTTGCACCCAAATAACCGGAAAGAAGAAAAAAAAAGTTATTTGAAATATTTTGGTTTTCTGTTTTTGTCCTTATTTTGCACCTAAATAACGGGAAAAAAGAAAAAAAAAGTTATCTGAAATATTTTGGTTTTCTGTTTTTGTCCTTATTTTGCACCCAAATAACTGGAAAAAAGAAAAAAATGTTATTTGAAATATTTTGGTTGTCTGTTTTTGTCCTTATTTTGCACCCAAATAGCGGAAAAAAAGAAAAAAAAAGTTATTTGAAATATTTTAGTTTTCTGTTTGTGTCTTTATTTTGCACCCAAATAACGGGAAAAAAGAAAAAAAAAGTTATCTGAAATATTTTGGTTTTCTGTTTTTGTCCTTATTTTGCACCCAAATAATGGGAAAAAAGAAAAAAAAAGTTATTTGAAATATTTTGGTTTTCTGTTTTTGTCCTTATTTTGCACCCAAATAACCGGAAAGAAGAAAAAAAAAAGTTATTTGAAATATTTTGGTTTTCTGTTTTTGTCCTTATTTTGCACCTAAATAACAGGAAAAAAGAAAAAAAAAGTTATCTGAAATATTTTGGTTTTCTGTTTTTGTCCTTATTTTGCACCCAAATAACTGGAAAAAAGAAATAAATGTTATTTGAAATATTTTGTTGTTCTGTTTTTGTCCTTATTTTGCACCCAAATAGCGGGAAAAAAGAAAAAAAAAGTTATATGAAAATTTTGGTTTTCTGTTTGTGTCCTTATTTTGCACCCAAATAACGGGAAAAAAGAAAAAAAAAGTTATCTGAAATATTTTGGTTGTCTGTTTTTGCCCTTATTTTGCACCCAAATAACGGGAAAAAAGAAAAAAAAAGTTATTTGAAATATTTTGGTTTTCTGTTTTTGTCCTTATTTTGCACCCAAATAACAGGAAAAAAGAAAAAAAAAGTTATTTGAAATATTTTGGTTTTCTGTATTTGTCCTTATTTTGCATTCAAATAACGGGAAAAAATAAAAAAAAAGTTATTTGAAATATTTCAGTTGACTGTTTTTGTCCTTATTTTGCACCCAAATAACGGGAAAAAAATAAAAAAAAAGTTATTTGAAATATTTTGGTTTTCTGTTTGTGTCCTTATTTTGCACCCAAATAACGGGAAAAAAGAAAAAAAAGTTATCTGAAATATTTTGGTTGTCTGTTTTTGCCCTTATTTTGCACCCAAATAACGGGAAAAAAGAAAAAAAAAGTTATTTGAAATATTTTGGTTTTCTGTTTTTGTCCTTATTTTGCACCTAAATAACGGGAAAAAAGAAAAAAAAAGTTATCTGAAATATTTTGGTTTTCTGTTTTTGTCCTTATTTTGCACCCAAATAACTGGAAAAAAGAAATAAATGTTATTTGAAATATTTTGTTGTTCTGTTTTTGTCCTTATTTTGCACCCAAATAGCGGGAAAAAAGAAAAAAAAAGTTATATGAAAATTTTGGTTTTCTGTTTGTGTCCTTATTTTGCACCCAAATAACGGGAAAAAAGAAAAAAAAGTTATCTGAAATATTTTGGTTGTCTGTTTTTGCCCTTATTTTGCACCCAAATAACGGGAAAAAAGAAAAAAAAAGTTATTTGAAATATTTTGGTTTTCTGTTTTTGTCCTTATTTTGCACCCAAATAACAGGAAAAAAGAAAAAAAAAGTTATTTGAAATATTTTGGTTTTCTGTATTTGTCCTTATTTTGCATTCAAATAACGGGAAAAAATAAAAAAAAAGTTATTTGAAATATTTTGTTGTTCTGTTTTTGTCCTTATTTTGCACCCAAATAGCGGGAAAAAAGAAAAAAAAAGTTATATGAAAATTTTGGTTTTCTGTTTGTGTCCTTATTTTGCACCCAAATAACGGGAAAAAAGAAAAAAAAAGTTATATGAAAATTTTGGTTTTCTGTTTGTGTCCTTATTTTGCACCCAAATAACGGGAAAAAAGAAAAAAAAAGTTATCTGAAATATTTTGGTTGTCTGTTTTTGCCCTTATTTTGCACCCAAATAACGGGAAAAAAGAAAAAAAAAGTTATTTGAAATATTTTGGTTTTCTGTTTTTGTCCTTATTTTGCACCCAAATAACAGGAAAAAAGAAAAAAAAAGTTATTTGAAATATTTTGGTTTTCAGTATTTGTCCTTATTTTGCATTCAAATAACGGGAAAAAATAAAAAAAAAGTTATTTGAAATATTTCAGTTGACTGTTTTTGTCCTTATTTTGCACCCAAATAACGGGAAAAAATAAAAAAAAAGTTATTTGAAATATTTTGGTTTTTTGTTTTTGCCCTTATTTTGCACCCAAATAACGGGAAAAAAGAAAAAAAAAGTTATCTGAAATATTTTGGTTTTCTGTTTTTGTCCTTATTTTGCACCCAAATAACGGGAAAAAAGAAAACAAAAGTTATCTGAAATATTTTGGTTTTCTGTTTTTGTCCTTATTTTGCACCTAAATAACGGGAAAAAAGAAAAAAAAAGTTATCTGAAATATTTTGGTTTTCTGTTTTTGTCCTTATTTTGCACCCAAATAACAGGAAAAAAGAAAAAAAAAGTTATTTGAAATATTTTGGTTTTCTGTTTGTGTCCTTATTTTGCACCCAAATAACGGGAAAAAAGAAAAAAAAAGTTATCTGAAATATTTTGGTTTTCTGTTTTTGTCCTTATTTTGCACCCAAATAACGGGAAAAAAGAAAAAAAAAGTTATTTGAAATATTTTGGTTGTCTGTTTTTGTCCTTATTTTGCACCCAAATAACGGGAAAACAGAAAAAAAAAGTTATTTGAAATATTTTGGTTTTCTGTTTTTGTCCTTATTTTGCACCCAAATAACAGGAAAAAAGACAAAAAAAAGTTATTTGAAATATTTTGGTTTTCTGCTTTTGTCCTTATTTTGCATCCAAATAACGGGAAAAAATAACAAAAAAAGTTATTTGAAATATTTTAGTTGAGTGTTTTTGTCCTTATTTTGCACCCAAACAACGGGAAAAAATAAAAAAAAAGTTATTTGAAATATTTTGGTTTTTTATTTTTGTCCTTATTTTGCACCCAAATAACGGGAAAAAAGAAAAAAAAAGTTATCTGAAATATTTTGGTTGTCTGTTTTTGTCCTTATTTTGCACCCAAATAGCGGGAAAAGAAAAAAAAAAGTTATTTGAAATATTTTGGTTTTCTGTTTGTGTCCTTATTTTGCACCCAAATAACGGGAAAAAAGAAAAAAAAAGTTATCTGAAATATTTTGGTTTTCTGTTTTTGTCCTTATTTTGCACCCAAATAACGGGAAAAAATAAAAAAAAAGTTATTTGTAATATTTTGGTTTTCTGTTTTTGTCCTTATTTTGCACCCAAATAACGGGAAAAAATAAAAAAAAAGTTATTTGAAATATTTTGGTTTTCTGTTTTTGTCCTTATTTTGCACCCAAATAACGGGGAAAAAAAAAACGTTATTTGAAATATTTTAGTTGACTGTTTTTGTCCTTATTTTGAACCCAAATAACGGGAAAAAATAAAAAAAAAGTTATTTGAAATATTTTGGTTTTTTGTTTCTGTCCTTATTTTGCACCCAAATAACGGGAAAAAAGAAAAAAAAAGTTATTTGAAATATTTTGGTTTTCTGTTTTTGTCCTTATTTTGCACCCAAATAACCGGAAAGAAGAAAAAAAAAGTTATTTGAAATATTTTGGTTTTCTGTTTTTGTCCTTATTTTGCACCTAAATAACGGGAAAAAAGAAAAAAAAAGTTATCTGAAATATTTTGGTTTTCTGTTTTTGTCCTTATTTTGCACCCAAATAACTGGAAAAAAGAAAAAAATGTTATTTGAAATATTTTGGTTGTCTGTTTTTGTCCTTATTTTGCACCCAAATAGCGGAAAAAAAGAAAAAAAAAGTTATTTGAAATATTTTAGTTTTCTGTTTGTGTCTTTATTTTGCACCCAAATAACGGGAAAAAAGAAAAAAAAAGTTATCTGAAATATTTTGGTTTTCTGTTTTTGTCCTTATTTTGCACCCAAATAACGGGAAAAAAGAAAAAAAAAGTTATTTGAAATATTTTGGTTTTCTGTTTTTGTCCTTATTTTGCACCCAAATAACCGGAAAGAAGAAAAAAAAAAGTTATTTGAAATATTTTGGTTTTCTGTTTTTGTCCTTATTTTGCACCTAAATAACGGGAAAAAAGAAAAAAAAAGTTATCTGAAATATTTTGGTTTTCTGTTTTTGTCCTTATTTTGCACCCAAATAACTGGAAAAAAGAAATAAATGTTATTTGAAATATTTTGTTGTTCTGTTTTTGTCCTTATTTTGCACCCAAATAGCGGGAAAAAAGAAAAAAAAAGTTATATGAAAATTTTGGTTTTCTGTTTGTGTCCTTATTTTGCACCCAAATAACGGAAAAAAGAAAAAAAAAGTTATCTGAAATATTTTGGTTGTCTGTTTTTGCCCTTATTTTGCACCCAAATAACGAGAAAAAAGAAAAAAAAAAGTTATTTGAAATATTTTGGTTTTCTGTATTTGTCCTTATTTTGCACCCAAATAACAGGAAAAAAGAAAAAAAAGTTATTTGAAATATTTTGGTTTTCTGTATTTGTCCTTATTTGCACCCAAATAACGGGAAAAAATAAAAAAAAAGTTATTTGAAATATTTTGGTTTTTTGTTTTTGTCCTTATTTTGCACCCAAATAACGGGAAAAAAGAAAAAAAAAGTTATCTGAAATATTTTGGTTTTCTGTTTTTGTCCTTATTTTGCACCTAAATAACGGCAAAAAAGAAAAGAAAAGTTATCTGAAATATTTTGGTTTTCTGTTTTAGTCCTTATTTTGCACCCAAATAACTGGACAAAAGAAAAAAATGTTATTTGAAATATTTTGGTTGTCTGTTTTTGTCCTTATTTCCCACCCAAATAGCGGGAAAAAAGAAAAAAAAGTTATTTGAAATATTTTGGTTTCTGTTTGTGTCCTTATTTTGCACCCAAATAACGGAAAAAAGAAAAAACAAGTTATCTGAAATATTTTGGTTTTCTGTTTTTGTCCTTATTTTGCACCCAAATAACGGTAAAAAGGAAAAAAAAAGTTATTTGAAATATTTTGGTTTTCTGTTTTGTCCTTATTTTGCACCCAAATAACGGGAAAAAAGAAAAAAAAAGTTATTTGAAATATTTTGGTTTTCTGTTTTTGTCCTTATTTTGCACCTAAATAACGAGAAAAAAGAAAAAACAAGTTATCTGAAATATTTTGGTTTTCTGTTTTTGTCCTTATTTAGCACCCAAATAACTGGAAAAAAGAAAAAAATTTTATTTGAAAGATTTTAGTTGTCTGTTTTTGTTCTTATTTTGCACCCAAATAGCGGGAAAAAAGAAAAAAAAAGTTATTTGAAATATTTTGGTTTTCTGTTTGTGTCCTTATTTTGCACCCAAATAACGGGAAAAAAGAAAAAAACAGTTATCTGAAATATTTTGGTTTTCTGTTTTTGTCCTTATTTTGCACCCAAATAACCGGAAAAAAGAAAAAAATGTTATTTGAAATATTTTGGTTGTCTGTTTTTGTCCTTATTTCGCACCCAAATAGCGGGAAAAAAGAAAAAAAAAAGTTATTTGAAATATTTTTGGTTTTCTGTTTGTGTCCTTATTTTGCACCCAAATAACGGGAAAAAAGAAAAAACAAGTTATCTGAAATATTTTGGTTTTCTGTTTTTGTCCTTATTTTGCACCCAAATAACGGGAAAAAGGAAAAAAAAAGTTATTTGAAATATTTTTTTGGTTTCTGTTTTTGTCCTTATTTTGCACCCAAATAACGGGAAAAAATAAAAAAAAAGTTATTTGAAATATTTTGGTTTTCTGTTTTTGTCCTTATTTTGCACCTAA